>LR890043.1:0-56070 GCA_900464855.2 Musa schizocarpa
CGTCTTCGTTCCTTTGAAATCTCCCCACCCCAAGATCTCCGTGCTGTGCACTCAAATGATTCTTCTATCAAGTGGTAACATCTCAATAGCTTCGATCGACAGTGGCGCCCGTTTGTGATGGGTCTTTCGAGCTCCTCCACGCTTGGTAACTTTAGCTGGCATGATGTTTGCGAGGAGTGCGACATCACCTTGGACTCTCTTGTTTCTTCCGTCAGAGGATATTTGTTACGCCTCTTGGCCTCTACAAGCTTACATCAAGGGTCTGCCCATTTCGCATTGCCTATCCCTTACTTATACATCTACTGATTCTTGTCTGCTTTCCGACTTCTCGGCCCCTCTTTCTGCTGATCCATCTTCCAGCCCTCCGCCTTCAACTGTTAATGAGCTTACCCTCAAGATCTCTGGTGGGACGGTAACTAGCACTGTTATTGACATTTACCCCCATCGGCGTCTTTTCCGTATTCATGAGGCATGGGAGCGTGAGTCAGATTAGTGCTGTGAGCTGTCGGTGTGTCTCGCGTTTGGGGTGCCTCTTGCCTGTTCGCGTGTGTGTTCGCTTCGATGCCTTCTCTGCGGCTACTCTGCTAACTATACCCCATTTGACAACCAATAATCTCACGTTGATGAAAAAAACCACGGAACTATATTTGACATCCATCAATATACCCAGGGGTTAAAGCCTATAACTCAAACACATGCTGCCGCCAATTACTTAAGAGCACTGGACTCGTTTGCATCAACCCCTGTAAATAAGTAGATTGATTGATTTAAAGTGAGAGTTAAGTCTGGTCACTCACTAAAGAAGCTATAAAAGGTGTTGGCTAAGGTACCTGCTTCTATGCTTCTAATGTACCTGCTTCTAAGAGGGTAGTGCGCTAGCAATGTAGTATAGGGCCTGCTCAATGGAAAGGAAGTTTACAGTAAGCATAAAACAAACCTTGTTTACTCAGATGTTGTGCTAAAGTCTGGAACTGGCCTGGTCGCTACTACCTACCCTGATTGAGAGTTGCGCGCGTGAAGGAATGTATAGGTCGGGTGCTAAAACTTGAGATGGGTCTCGATTTGACCACTACTTATCGATTGGACCACTACTTTCAGGGGGGCGAGTCACCGTTATCCTTAATAATAACATACAAAATGAAGTCCGTTTTCTTATACTTAACTTGTACTGAGTTGGTATATGAGAAAGATAAGTGGTTTTTAACTTATTAATAGGCTAGGGCAAGCGAGTGGAATGATTTGTCGAGAGTGTCTTTGTCTAGTAGTTACTTTGCTCTTTCTCTTTATATAGGAATAAGGGAAGCTATTCAAGTAGTTGGCTAAAGTTATAGTATACTGGTGAGTTTTGGCTCAAGTCAAGTTTTTTAGTCCTATGGTTGTCAACTTCCGTTTCAACACCCTTTCTTTTGTTCCTAAGCTTATTTCCTTTCCCCCCGATGAAGAAGGCTCTTACCCGACCTGAGAGTCAGTAGCAAGGTTAAGTGCTTTTACTCATTTTTCTATATGTGTAAACGATATATTATTTTCCAAAACTCTCTAAGTAACGAGTCGAACAGTTATTCTATCAGATTATTTAGTCTCTCTCTACAGCATTCACCACCTTACTTTCATTTGCGGATTCTCTGTATCCCTTGTCACCAACACTAAAGTTTTTTTTCGGGCTGCTCCTCTGGTTAGTAGAATATGCAGAATTTAGTGAACCCCAAGCCGACCTCTACTGTTACTACTGAGTTCAATGTAGTCGTTACTTGGCCGGCAGAATGAAGCTATTCTTATGGGGTTAAGCAACTCCATTCTCCACCTTTCTTTCTCACTCTTAGTTTGCCAGCTGCTCTATTATGAAAAGCAGTCGATCAATTCTCTGTTTCGAGTTAAGGTCTCGCCAGAACCTAGAACTAAAACTACCTGGCAAAGACAACTGCAATAAAAAACAACATATAGTATATTTCTTATTAGTTCTTCACTTAAGATGTGTTCGGCCAGTCAGTAAGTCGCGGTAGAATAGTCCGATTTCCTAGCGAAGGAATACCTCTCGGAAAGCCCACTCCCAAGCGCGATGCTCGCCTATCCCGATAGCAGCCGTATTTGATCTTTTGAAAATCCAATGTGGAAATTAGGGAAAGAGGATTACCAAATAGGAAATTTCTTAAAAAGAAAGAAAAGCTGGCACAGCGGGCGAGGAAGCTCTTGACAGAGCCTACCTCGGATACTAAGGAAAGGACTGGCTCACTCCAATAGTCGATGCTACCCCTACCTGCCATAGGGACAAAAGGAATAAGTTGCGCGGATGACCCCTACCAATGGCCCTACTCGCCTTGTGATGTCAATGAACGAAAGAAAGTATTAGGGCTGTCATCAGGAACAACTAAAACCAAAGAAAAAAAGAGGCTAGCAAAGTAGGAAAGTAGCCACTTTAAAATACCCTAGAATCCCTGGAGATAGAGATCCGCTTCCTCAGTAACTAAGCTAAGGCCGAATCAGGGCTGGGCTGGAAAAGAAAGAAGGAAGATCCGTCTGTGTATTTCGCCTAGAGCAGAATTAAACTTCCTAATAGAACCTTCTATCGGCCGGGTGAAGCCAAGGGGAATGCCACTCTCTTTTGCTAGTGCTAGACGGAATCACACTAATACAGCTGTGGTGGGGCGACTCAGGATAACCCCAAAGATTGTATAGGAGAATAGATTAACTTCGACAGATATAGATTAACTTATGAAACGGATATAGATGAACTTAAACTGATATAGATGAACTTATGAAACAGATATGGATGAACTGAAACTGATACCTTCTTACTGTTACTTCAAAAAGCGGAAATGTCCTATAGTTGACTTTTGACTTGAAATATACCGTAAAAACGGTAGATATCCCTTCCAGTTGGAACTCCCCCTAGTCCTTCAATACTATTAAGTCGCAAGCGAATAAACAATACAGTTAACTAAAGTGCTTTCTCATATTATATTATAAAGAAAGTAGATTGCCAGTCATAATTCTGATCATAATCTTTTTTATTCATTGGACGCACTAAGGTAAGCTCCTAAGGCTAAGCCCATATCAACTAATTGCACTCTTAAGTAAAGCCCTTTTATTTATAGTACAGAGCCCTTTTCTTTATAATAAGTTCCTATCGAACAGTGGGCCATATCTTTGCTGTTGTGCCAGCCGAGGGAATAGGTTACCCGCCCTACCTTGGGAGTTCGGATTGGTGCCTTTTCCAGAAGTGGATTTCCGCTCCTCCCAAAAGTGTAAGTATGTAATCATTTTGAGTAGTATCAATTGTGGGAGTTCCTTTATCGTCGCTTTGAGTTGGCAGTTCCAGTTTAATTCTTTCTTTAGAGTTGTGCGCTTACGCTTATTCTCGGGGAACAAGGACCTAATAAGCGCTTATGTGAGGGGTGCGCCTACTCGTTAAAGTTGTAAGTCAGGAGTTTTGTTAGGAAAGGAAGCAAGCAACAGAATAAACAGAATAATTATTGTTTCGAGGTGTGCTAACGTGGTGTGCTCACGTGAGTTCGAATAAGAATATAGAGATAGGGTAGCTTCAACCTGGCTGGCCCAGACTTATTTCATAGTTGCACTGGACTGATGGAGATACTAAGTAATTTCAATGAGAATGGATAAAAGAAATTCCAGGTTGACTTTAATCCCATGTAAATAAGGAAGCAGCAATTCAAGTTGTTGGGTTCCTTAATTCTATCTATACTAGGCTAGGTGCTCAAGAGACTTAATCTAATTCATAAACTTCAACACTAGCACCGAACTCTATAGGGGAAAGCCAACCGCCAAGCAGGAAAGTATATCGATGCTACCCTACAATATTTGCAAGTTAAAGTCAAGTAAGCAGTAGCCTCATTAAAGTAAGCAGTAGCCTAATTAAAGTCAAGTAAAAGTTCAGTTAAAGTCAAGTGAAAGTCAAAAGTAAGTAGAAGCTTCATTGCGTTAGTGTGCAGAAAGTACCCAGGTTGCTTTGAAGCGGGAAGTGTAGTTCCAGATCCATAAGCTCTTGCTTGTTCGGTGTACTTAAGTACTGAATACTAGTATCTTTTTGTTCCACTTTCTTACTATATATAAGATGATATCCACTCCATATTTGTTGACGACGAGAGAGAAATATAAGAAGGATAAAGACCTTAAGCTGTAGCAAAATCCAAAGAATCAGCTGAATCATAAGCTTGATCAAAAGCGAGAGCACGGTCTTATAGTTTAGTTCTTGTCGAGTTTGGAAATGCAAGTTACGTTGGGGTGCGAGGACTGTATAGTTATGTGGGGGAAGAATGATAAAGTGGGAGGTCGATCGAGTATTGTCCATTCCGTTTGTCTTGTAGGTTCAGATGCTAGAGATGTTGTAGCGGAAGGTGCATGAGATGTTGTAGCGTAAGGGAAGCAATTCAGTGTTGTTTACTCAATCATATCATATGCTGCTTTTATTCCATTTTCTTCTTTGTGTACTTCGCACTGGCTTACGTGAAAGAGGAGTTGACCTTACCCTGGCTCTTATCTTAAACGAGTAGTGGTTAGGGTGCAGGCGCAAGTGATAGGTTCAATTCCCATGAATGAGTTGACTCGGCACTGGATAGATGAGAAGTGTTTTTTGCTTCTGCTTTCAAAGCTAACAAAGGCTAGAGTTTCAAGCGCTTACCTGAAGTTCTGAAGATCATTCCGCAGTGAGGTAACTTTATTGCCAACCCTATACTTTATCTATAAGAAGCCGTTTAGTCCTTTCAATGGAGTTCCTGTTCGTGTGTTACGGTAAAGGGAAAATATTGTTGGTATCACAACTTCCTTTTGATTATTGGCTTCTTCAGCTCTAAGTACTTGATATGAGTCGTTAAACATAACATAGGTTTCAACACTTAGAGAATGGCCTCGCAAGCAGGGTTAAGAGAGAATGGCCTGTTCGACAGAATGGAATTGGAGATACAAAATGGAACTTGAACGGATACTCTATATGTTAGGAATGCAGCAACACCTTGAATTGTACTGCCCAGCTTCTAACGTACACCTACCTAGGCTTAAAGTCAAACTGATTCTCGGCTTCCGGTACTCTAAACCTTGCTTCCTTGACATCAGTTGAAACAGATTATTGGCTGCCGCTCGCTGAAACAGAAATAGTAATGTGCGAAAGGAACTAAAACTCTACTTGACTTTCACATTCAAAAGATAACTCTGTAAGCGCTTTACCCCAAGAAGGAAGCGCACTAAGTCTTGCCCGAACTCTACTTCACTATATGTTGCTGAACTAATAAAGACAGACACACCGGTTGCTGAACTAATTAAGACAGACACACCGGAGGAACTTATTAACTAACACACTAAACGGATTGTCCCGAAACAAGCTACTACGTGTTAAGCAATAAAACAAAAGGGTTTGGCCCACAATGAAAGTACACCGCTTATTGATTGAGTTGGGCCAGTGGCAACTAAGACAATTATACTATACTAGGAGACTATACGCGATAAGGTAAAGGTCAACCTATAATTCAATTTCAAATCACAGAATCTATCTCGCACTCAAGGAATCTCTCTCTCTCTCGCCCTCTAACCTATAAGTTATCTGTGAAATCTATATAAGAGCTAAACCATTGCTTGCTCCGGCAAACTCACTATCCTAGCTATGTGTACATTCGAACAAAGTATAGTTCTGAGAAAGAATTAAGTCAAGGTGCACGAACGGGAGCAGCAAGGAAAATCTACATCGCCAACAGAATCCGCAGTGTGAGCTCCTACTCCTAATGCTAGGGTTTATTCTCCTGGCCTTGGCTCTCAATCAATCTTGCGTTCAAGCCTTAAACAACTTCCACAACTAGAATAGAAGACAAGCTTCTAGTAATAACTAGAGTTCTTATTTGTTACTCGAAACAAGCTATAGTCATATATATCTTTATTATTTGTAATCACTTATATAACGTTCATTATTATATGCTCTTGTTCCGTAACGTGTTAGATTATATGTTCTTGTTTCGCCGCCTTCTTGCCCGTAACCAACACCTTGAGAATGGCCTTCCTAGCGCCCGTGCTCGATAGACTCAATGAACTTCATTTCCTGTATCTGGGACCATAAGCAGGAGAAGGAAAGTCGACGAGAGAATCAGCATCCGCCCCCTCTCCCTTGGTTGTATATAAATTATTTGTAATTATAGAATCAGTGTCCCAGTATTAAGAATCAGCTATAATAAGAGTTTCCCCTAGGTCGGACTGAGTGGCATCAGGAAAAGTGGAATAATTCTTTTTCTTTGTTGACCGGCGCTTACGGGAAGGAAAGGATAGAGTTATGGCATAGAATCAATTATGGGCGTTGAAGCGGTCAGTACTTAACCAGGAGCAGGATCTGATAATAAGTAAGTAAGAAGAAGCTTTAGGCAATAAAAGAATATACATATAGATAGGATGAACTCAAGTCTCACTTTAAGCAAACATTGGGTATAGTTCCTGATTCCAGTTAAGTTGAAGTTGCAAGGAGGTGATTCTGGAGGAAGAGGTTCCGTCTCAAGTCAGAGTAGCGTCGGTCTAGACTATAAGTTCCGATCTCGCCCAGTACCAGTAGTTATCTTTGAGCTTGCTCCGAGTTGAACAAGTAATGGCGATGGCGGAAGAGAATAAGAAGTGAAGCGGTAAAGGCGCAAGTCCAGAGTCGAAAGATAAGATAAAGAAAAAGGGGGTTGTGAAGATAAGGTAATTATACAGAGGTCCATTATTATGCATAGGATTGATGTTCAGTATACATTGGATTGATGTTCAGAAGGATATAAATAAGGATCTGAGGAGACAGGAAGTTGGTAGAATAGCCTGCCTCCGCTCTGCTTGGTCACTCAACATGTTGTCCAGACCAAGCTACGGGCCAAGCAACATAGTAAGGGCCAAGTCGACAAGTAACACTAAAACTTCTGAGGCAGTAATAAGTAGTTCGTTAGTTAGAGTTATTCGCAAAGTAGTTCGTTAGTTAGAGTTATTCGCAAGTGCTGTGCCACTTATATATCTGCGTCATGGCGGTAGGGCTGCTCTCCCACTCCTCTTATTTAAATCAATTCCTATTGGGGTAACTAACAGCTCTTCTAATTCATTTGAACCTAATCACACACACTCTAGGCTATGCTCTTCACTGTACCCGAATCCCTTACGGACTTTTAAAGAACTAACTTTAGCACAAGTAAGTCAGCGAGTTCAAGTCTCAAGTCAGGGCCCTACTTATCTTATGATTAATGCTCATTGAGTATGGATCTTCTCGGTAATCAGAGTAAGAGAAAGCAGAATATTTGTTGCAAAAACCCCTTTCAAGCAAATAAGAAGACGGGAAAAGGGAAAAAAGGCTGTAAAGTGTGGGGTGGTATTTCCTAATTTCTATACAAAGTAAGACACGGACTCTTGTTGTTCCGAATCAAACGGGGAAAAGCACTTTCCATTTATTGAAGCAACTGCTTCCCGGATACAGCTGATGCTTACACTGGGTCTTGCTATTACTACTTTGTAAACTACTGAGTGGAATATTTATTGCGCTGAATAATCTCATTGAACCTCTTCTTACTTTGATTCTATAACTTCTATGTCAAGAACTTCCCAGATTTTATTGTTTGTTGCGCTAACAGAGTAGAGCAGAGCTACTAGATACATATAATACTCCGAAAGCCACAGCGGCACCTTCACTGAACTGAACCCCGCTTTCCAAGCTATTCGCGTCGACAACATTCCAGAGCTTCTTCTCGAGACTCGAACAGACACATATAAATAAGGCAATTCGCCACGACAAGAAAGATCACCTCTATCTTAGACACCGCGCTACCCGCTGACTTGATGATTCCCTCTCACTTATTGACTTGAATCTACCGTGCCTAATTATAGAATGGAGTAAACTAACTCTCCCGTCCAGGACAACCTCTCGCGCCGTTGCTACTTGTTCTTTCGCTGCACCCCTCACTTT
This sequence comes from Musa schizocarpa, assembly GCA_900464855.2. Taxonomy (NCBI): domain Eukaryota; kingdom Viridiplantae; phylum Streptophyta; class Magnoliopsida; order Zingiberales; family Musaceae; genus Musa; species Musa schizocarpa. The sequence goes on from LR890043.1 coordinate 7,913, forward strand.
AAGAAGGAATTGATTGAGTGTCGGCCACACAGCTTGAAGGGTACAAGGGCGATCCTTAAAGGCTAAAAGAATTAGAGTACGTACTATCAGTGGAAATGAGTGGAATTAGCTATCATTTAAGTTGACCCTGCCTGACTTAAACGACTCTAACGTTTTCTGGGTTGACAGTCCCGAGTTAGTATAGTTGCTCACATAAGGTACCCCGGCGAAAGAATGGAATATGCCCCCACAACCCTAATATATAGAGATATAGATGAAAAGTCATAAAACACCAGCATAGATGAAAGAAAGTCATAAAACGAAACAAAGCTGCTTATCGATTAGTTAAAAAAAGCTCACGCTCTACTTCATTCCGAAATTATGTTACTTCTTGTTTGTCCTTGCTTGCTCTTGTACCGTTGCTTTTCCAGTTGTTTGCTTTTGTTCGAAGTCCAGCCCTTTCGCTAATGCGAGTTCTTTCAATTGAATCTAGCTACCCATATATGGAAGTAGGGTCAATTAGAAGTAGGGTAAATGACTTAGAAATAAGGTAATAAATGACTTAGAAATAAGGTCAATTACTCTCCATCCTCGAGCATAGGGTGAATTACTCTCCAGGACGGACATCTTCTAGCTTCAGTGGTTAGCGCAACTAAAGCATCAGCTTAAAGTAGTAGTGACTTGGCAAATAGTAGTTGATTGTCTCTTCCTTTTTAGTGGAATTCTTATGGCGCCCTTGCTCTAGTTTATAAAGAAATAATATCGGTGTTGGCTTCAGAAAGAAGGCTATTATATAAGTAAGGCTTTCACTTAATCTTTCTCGTCATTTAACCCGACCCGGGTAAACTAATATATAGAGGGAAACACTCATTCCCCTTATCGCCGGCTTGCAACAAATCATGAAATTGAAACAACTCCCGTTAGCACAAGGGCTTAGCTTCTGTAACTCTCCTTTCCTAACACTGCTAATGATCCTAGAACAGGAACTTGCCTACAAAGATCTCCAGCGGAACAAGAAGACCTTTTTGCTAACTTTAACCTAGGGAAACTCCTATTATGGCTAAATCTAGAAACCCCCTAAAAGCTGTTCCAGTTCATTTCTTCTTTAAAACCTAGCCCAGTATAAGAGTCATACTTATCTTAGCCCGGACCTACAAACAAAGCCTATACTATATCTTATGCTTCTGCCCCGACCTATCCGTGAAGGGAACTTGAGACTAAACCTGGAGACTTGACTGTTGAAGGTAGGATATACATGACAGTGGAAGGCAGTCAACTATAAGAAGAATTAATTGATTCTGTCGAGCCTATTTATATATCATATATCATACTACCGCTATAGTTAGCGCAGAAGTTGTTGCTGACGGCACTGACGCACTTAGTCTTTCTCTTCAGTCAACAACTCATTCATTTCCCTTTCCACAAGCACCCGATACTGAAGCGTAGGATCCAATTTCTTTATCTCTCTAACTCGCATATCTCATAGGAATGTAATAAAGCAGAAACTCCCAACGTACCGAGTCCACCAGTAATCTTTCTAGCAGGGCATATATGGTATGAAAAGAATCTTGCATGTAAAGAATTTAATCTTGAGAGTCGAGCGCAGAAGCCTGAAAGGATCTTATTAAGGCAGAAGCATAAGAACGTCTTGCAGCTGACCTATGACTTGAATAACCGACAAGCCAATCACCGAACATCCTTGTTTGTGGTAAGAGCATCATAAGTAGGAAGGTAGCAAGTTGAGGTTTGAGTTGAAATTCCTGGTTCACGCGCCGCTAGTCTTCTTCCCACTGACCGCTACTATACAAATAAGATATAAGATAAGACACTAATAAGATATACAAAATCTAATAAATAAGATATAAAGAAGATATAATAAATAAGATATAAATAAGATAAGACGAACCACTACCTGTAGTCCTTCTTACAACAGATGCGGTTCAATAGCAGCGGATTCTTTCTAAGCTGGTAACAACCCAACCTCCCCCATAGCAGGAATCGATCGACTAGGCCTTGAGTCGGCCTCTCCCCTCACGATGGTTCTGCCTTTTTTAGGGATATTTTTAATCGAAAGGAAATTAGTGCATCTTTGAATAGGTAGCCCGGTTAACCAGACAGGATGGAGGGACTTCCTACCAAAGGAAAGACCTTAACCATGACGTTGCTTTTCTTTTATCCTTGACTGGACCTTGTTGCACTTACTTAAGACTTCTGGTTACTTAACTCTTGCTTCACACCCGCTTTTTACCTATTAGTTAACGCCACTACTGGTTTCTTATTAAGCGCCCGAATACCAACGGAATGTTCGCCTTAAAGTGACTTCCTAGCTGTATCTCATTAAAAGAAGAATCCCCATGAGTTTACTTACTGCTAGCAAATGGGAAAAGACCACTTCTTTTACTGTGGCCGACACCAGATAATACTATGGTGGTGAGGTCGTGTTCTCCGCTTGGGCTTTTTTTCAATGTTTTAAAAGCCGAGAAAGACGCAAGTATACTTGGAAGCAGACGCCAAAACGCAGGCTCATGGTCGGGCTCGGGCTTCTCCCCACAGTAAACCTTTAACACTTGTTGCCTACGGGCAGTTTTAGGTGAGGAATTAGGGCCACGGAAAAGCTGTTTGGCCCATCCATGAATGCCCTGCCCCAGCTGAGATGTTGATCTCATCCTCCCTAATTCATCTGGTTTGTCATAAAGGTATGTGATTCGTGTCTCTTCGAAGGTTGGTTGTATTCAGTCAGTTGTTATTCCAGACTAGTTTTAGAACTCAGAAAGCTTAACTCCGCTTTTTTCTTTTGGAAGCCATAACCCAGCATATGAATTTACAAAAGACCCCATCATATAAAGGTTTACAGCACCGCTATGAGAAATCCCAGTCCGGGAAGTTAGAGGTGAAATTCCTCGACCTCCATCTAAGCCAGTACTTTTGTTTCTTTTAACTCACTACTACAGTTACACTTGTCGACTTGGCGCTTATTCTGTAGCTTCAGATCTATCTCCTTCCTCTTCTCCAACTCCTTATCTTGTTTCTGCAGCGGATACAGATACATAACTCCCGAAAACAGAGGACTTGTTTCCGTTTCTTCTGTCTTTGTTGGGTTTGCGACGAGCAGATCAAGCTGTAGATTCGGTAAGCGGGAAAGAAAGCAGGGTGTTGGTCAGAATCCGAGTTCTTACAATTCCTTATTTTCTGAAGCGCTAAGTTAATGAGAAGAAGTTGAAAGATCTGTTGCTGTATAATTCTCCTGCAGATGATCTTAGAACAGGAACAGCTTTATCCACTTAAGTTCACCTCGTTTCAAAGCAAGTAAGAGAATCATTAAAAGCAGTAACCAAATGGAGTCGTGGAAGAGGCCGGCCGAGGTCGCACACCTTGATATCTACTCAATTGTGGACAATTGTAGAATGAGGATCTTTTGCAAGCAATAAGTACTTAAATAATACATTTCGCTGAAATCTCAAATTATACATTTTTCGAGTGTAAAGGAAAGCACTGTTCGATGATTCTTGACGAATGGTGATACCCGCACGGCTATACATGGACTTCTTTCTTCTAGCTTTGAATAAGTTCACGGGCAGTTGCCTATACTGCCTTTTCTTCTCGCAGTAATCGAAGACCCGCTATCCAGGCGAGAGCAGAAGCTTCTAGGAAATAAGTGTTACTACGTAGTCCTATAAGAACTGATGTTATAGCCTTGAAGGGAATAGGGCTTACCTGCAAGAGATAAGGCCAGAAACTCTAGCAGATAATAAATCTATCTTCTCATTGCTTTGTAAGGGGAAAGGCTAAGGGTTAAGGTAAAGAATCAAGTGTTTGTAGTTTCATCCATCTTAGGGTTGCCCATTGCGCGTTCAGGGGAGAAAACAAACCCGAACTGTCTATAACCTACCTCCTTTATATCGATACTTTATTGTCTAGCTAATATTCTCTCTTCTCTCAAAGAATGCCTAATACCTGATCTTCGCGAGCGCTGCGCATCTAACTCGTCTAGGTAATTCGCGCATAATTCCTTTGTCAGAAATAAGAAAAAGAAAGAATAAGAAGAAGTTATTGACTGAAAGCGCTTAGTAAGTCCATATTCCCTCTATTGCGGAATCCTACCATACCTATACATGGAATAGCTTGAATTCATAGAACTCCCTTGAGTCAGATCACAAAAGATTCTTTCATGGTAAAGGGGCATCCTACTTTCTTTTCTAATTCAAATAGGATCGAGTTTCTTCAACTTAAACAGCCCCTGGGTCTTTCTTTGTTTAATTGGTTCTCCCGTGGTAAGCTATCTGACTACTGGCTAGGCTGGGCCTCCTATTAATAAAGATGGTAAGCCCGATCCCTCACTCTATTTCTTACCTTCCATTGTAAACACCCTAAGAGTATTAAAGAATAATGATAGGATTCGGGGCGTGCTATTCATGAAGGTAGCTTTATTGGCCATTCGTGGGTTAGCTGTGACTTTTAGGGGGAAAAGGTTAGTAGAGTTATAAATCTTATTGCGGAGTCATTCAGTTAAGCTTTCTATTCCATTCGAAATGGAACTAAACCTACTTATTCCCATTATTCCAATAAGAGCTCCACTATTCCCATTATTCCAATAAGAGCTCCACTATTCCCATTATTCCCATAAGCTAAACTACTTATTCCCATTATTCCTATAATAGAAGTCAGTTATAGGCGAAACTAGAATCAAAGCAGGGTTTGCTCGAACGTAACTTGTGACACTGCAACAAGCAAGAGCTCAGCTCAAGAACAAATAGATCCGTATTAGGCGCAGATCCATGTTAGTAAGAAAAACTTAATTATAAGAGCAATCTTTCCTTTCTTTGTCTGTAAAGGGAGTTCGGGACGGGACGTGTTAGTGTACAGAAAGCCCAGTAAGTCAAAATCTCTTCTTTGTAATTCCCTTAGCTTATCCTTTTTATTCCGTTACTTATGGAACTCTCCGCTTCTGCTTAACTGCTGCCTATACTTGTTTTATTGTTGTTGTTCTTGCCCCCTTGGCTTGTTTGAATTAAGGGTAAGGCGGGAAAGACGTATTAGCAAGAAAGAGGGCAGGGCGTTGAAAGCAAGAAAGAGGGCAGGGCGTTGAAGCGCTAAGCATATTCCTGAATACTCGTATCTTTTGGTGCTTGTTCCTTTGGCTTCAAAACAGACAGACTCCTTACTCACTTAATGGTACCCTACTAACTTAATGGTACCCGAACTCTAAACTATCCCCATGTACTCAATAGTTTGTGATGATAGTGCCTCTGCCTTTGTACTCAATAGTTTGTGATGATAGTGCCTCTGCTTTTGTCCTTATCAAGTATAGTGTAGGGTTCGGCAAGAAAGTAACATAACCCCTCACTATAAAGCTCCTGACTCAACAAGCAATAGATAGATTTCAAGAAAAAAACAAGTAATAGCGAACTCAGAAGCTCCACTATGGAAACTCTATATATGATATATGCGCGCTAACACTTACTGGAGTTTGGGAAGAATAAAGGATTTGGTTCACACTAGCTCAGCCTACCCTTATTGCTTTGCTTGCTCGAAGTCTCTAATAAAGTAAAATGAAATGGAATCGTGTATAAAGAAGAAAGTAGAAATAGAATCGTGTATAAAGAAGGAAGTCCATAATAAAGAATAAGAAACTGAAGTAGAATCGATCGTATCAAGATGGAAGTATCGTCTCATTATAGTAATGTTGTTAGAAAGTATTAGGTATTGATATTATAGAATTGGGCACTCCAGTCTCTTATGCCTCCATTCTCACTTAAGACTCATATCTGTAAGCAACGGAACCATGCCTATCTTCCATTCTTGTAGTCCGGGGCACTATGCAGCTATGAGTTTAGTTGTCCTTCATTCAAATGTGATTAAACAAGCAAGAACAATAAGTCGAAAGTCAGCAATACTGTGAGTTTACTATACAATGATGATATTTTACTATGATTATATTATATTCTATAGCGAGTTCTTGGAAAATCATATAAATGCTCATTTCGCCGTTGCGCTAAACTGACTTTGATTTAGGTTAGGAGCGCACCAGTAGAAACTATGATGCTACAAAGCTAAGGACCAACCAAGTACTAATATAAGTAAGTGGGCTAAATAAAGGCCTAGTAAGAGAAAAGACACGAAGAAAGTAAAAAAGTTAAGTGAGCTAAAGGAAGCTGTAATAAGTGTTTTGAGTTAAAGGAAGCTGTAGCAGTAATAAGTGTTTTTCTAGTTGGAAGAAAGATGTCTGACTTTTATTATTGAAACAAGCTAGGGGCAAAGCTAGGGCGCAAGAGCTTATGGTAGTTTTTGGGTACACAGATATGAGATGATATGAATCACTTAAGTGCTCTGTTTTGTTACTATTGTTAGGAGTTATGTTGAGTTGCCGGTTCCGTTGCCGCCTTTTGATTAGTAGTTGCCCCAGCTTTAAATGCATTTATCACTAAAGAAAAAGACCTGTTCTGTTCGTTCCTAGGCGGGTATTCAAGTCCCCGCATTCCACCTTACTCGCTCCTATCTGCTCTTTCTTTACTACCCTTTCAAAACCTATAGCCGTGCGTGCCGTGCTAGGAATCACCCCTTGCACTTTCGTGACAACACACATACCCGGAAAATATCTCCTTTGATAGGGGCCCCTCAGACACAGTTCCTACTCGGAAAAGAGAACACTTTCCACTCTATACCAAGGAAAAGAGAAGAGGAGAAAGAGAAATAATATACTGCTTTGAACGGGCGTCAGGTGGACTCTAACAACCTCCTTTCCTACGACACCTCGGACTCTAACAACCTCCTTTCCTACGACACCTCGGACTCTGACTACTCCCTCTCCTATGACACCTATACCTTACAACAAATCTTTTACCTTTCTCTTATCTTCTTACCAACATGAGGACACTTGATACTTTAGAAAGCACGGATAGAATTAAAGATTACTTGAGCAGATAAAGGTAAGGGAAGTCAAGAAGAAAGTATGGATCTGCAGCTGGGACTATTGTATTCATGAATGAGCTATTATAGAAATAAGTTTGATTATGGACTTTTCCCTTTCTTTGCTGTCCGGGCTGAGGGAATGTAGTGAGGCGAGGGACCTTAAGCTGAACGGAAGGAATGGCCGAGTATCAAGAGCTGCAAAGGAGGTCTGGCTGTCCCTGAAAAGCTGTAACTACGAGTTCCTCTTCGAAGCTATCTATTGAGTTTGCCTTTCTTAGAATGGGTCAGGTCAAGCCTCGGGTTGGTTCTATCTGCTTCACAAAACAATGAAGAGATGGGGCTTCTCTTGAAATAACGGCACGGCGAGTTCAACAAGCAACGGAAACGACGTTAGCGCAACTGAACTACGTAAGCTAAAGTAGCTCGCGTTAGCTGCAAGAAAGACCTCTTTCATTCACAACTGCTTCTCACTTAGCGGTAACCCAACAATACCCTAGCTTCCCCAGATTACAGTTAACAGCCCTAGATTCTAGTTAACATGACTTTGCTTTCCTGTTACTTGCTTAGTGACATAGGTGACATTGCTTATGACTAGTACTTACTTAGCAGTAGTGACAATGACTAGCTTGCTTTCCATCCCTAGTCAATACAGTTGTTAGTTAAGCTGTTATAAGTCAGTGAGTGAATTGGTAATAGCACAGTTGCAATAGAAGTAGTGATTACAGTTCCATAGTTTACCAATCGTTATCTTTGCTTTCTGGAATAAATAAGAGAGTATCATATCCCTTTAGAGTATCATATCCCTTTAGAGTATCATCCCTTAAGAGTATCATCCCTTGAATAGAGTATTTTACCCTTTATTTAATAGAGTATCATCCCTTGAATAATGCCCACTACTTAATATTTGGTATATCCCCCAAGAGAACAGAACTAATTGAGAAAGCCGGCGCTATGGACTAACTTCCTTTACTGGCAGAGTTAGCAAAGGTAGAGAGAGAGTCCGATCTAGTCAGTGATCTACAGGGCTAATCAGAGAAAGAGCTCGTTTTCTGTGATGTTCCTCTTATCTTTGAACTTTTGTAGCACGTGACTCCTGCTTGCAAGTCTGCTCTTCCTACCCTGCTTGCAAGTCTGCTCTTCCTCCCCGAGTGACATGGTTTGAGACTAGGACTCGGTCAGGCAAATCAGCCGAGCCATCGATCAATCGCGCATTTCCAGTAGTATCTGAGAAGAGGAAGGGGCCATATCATTGTCTTGGCATCCCTATCCCTGTTACACAGAATAAGATTAGAGAGGCAGCAGCAGGTGATGGAGCCAATAAGGTGAAGATAACATTTCTAACTTGGGGAAGTCGGGCTATCTTTCAACTCATTCGACATTCGATGTCTTCTTTTCTATTAAAGCGCATAAATCAGAAAGAAAGAACCTACCATCCAGAGCAGAGATCAGCTCTCTCACCAAGATACAAACCCATTGGATGAAAGATACAACCCCAAAAGAGAAAAGCGTTGCCGAAAAACAGAAAAGAAGTTGGTTGTTATGGAAATGCCTTTTTTTATCGATTTTAGCTATCATTCCTTATTGAGAAAACTAAGAACTTGATATATTATAATGAACCCAACAACATTCCTTTACGAATACTAGAGACTTAAATATATGATAATGAACCTAACAACATTTCTTTACGAGTAATAGAAACTTGTATTTATTATTGAAAGAAAAAGCGACATCCCCAAGGAAACCCCTTCATATACGAGTTTTATATTATACGAGTTATCTGCCTAGGTACAATACAATGGATATAGAGGATCTAAGCATGCGTTCCTTAAAACAACCCTCGAGACTTTACTAGCTATAAAGAGTTGACTTTTGAACTCACTCCTTACTTCTAACTCATAACTACTAACTTCCTTCCTAGCCTATTAACTTAATGAAACAAGCCCAGCAGAGCCAGCAGGGTTCAATGACCTAGAAGTTAAGAATTTCCCTCAGTAGTATCTGTCTGTACTAACAGGACTTTAAACCACCCCAACATGTAAGTCAAATAGCCCTACCCTGACTTTAGGATTCGGATAATTTATACCTTTTCAACTACTCTACTAGCAGCGGAGGCCAAGCAACGACTAGTGTGTAGCGGCAGTCCCTTCCTTGTTACACCTTTACTGAATGAAAGAATTCCACAAGTAAGTTAACTACCCTAGCCTAGTAACAGAGGGTAACTGCGCTCTCAACTCCAAAGTTAGAATGAAACTCGGTAGGCAAAGAAGTCATCGGCCTATAGAACTCAACTAAAACATCCCTCTTAAGCCTCTGCTTCCCTAGCTTGCCTACTTGCTCTGTGGCTTACCTAGCTTTCCCACTTGCCCACTATAGAGTGGATTTATTTCTGATTAGACCCCTAAGGCAACTATACCTCTGGCTAACTTGCTTGAATTCTTCCATGAGACCCAGCGCATGGGGAACAAGAATGACTTTGTTGCTTTCTTCTTCCTCTAAGAATATAGTTTCCTCGATGCCAGGTCCATTCTTTCTTTGTGTTAGCGCTCTAAACTATACTGTCTTCCTTCATGTGCTAGATCATACCCTAAGTTTCCATTCTCCACTTAGTCTTGCCCGACCCGACCTCAACTCTCACTCGAGGAGCTCCTGCCGCGCAACTTACTAAGCTTGGCCCCTTTCCACCCTAACCTGAACTACCGGGGGATTAAACAAGAAAAAGAACTGGAACTCTACTTGATGACTGGAACAGGACTACTACTTGTCAACTCAACTAATACTGATTCTACTGGGGATTCGACTAGAGCACCGAACTCATCTCCACGACAAGAAGGATTCCCTCTCTCCACAAGGGAAGGAGCTACAGTGGCACTGAACCAACAGACTACTGGGTCATAAACGCTAGGAAGTTCGCTTAAAATGGAATTGGCTTGGCTCTTTGCCTTTGCTTTGTAGTATACGCTTCTCATAGAATTTAGATGTCTTGAATTTAGATGGGTTTTCTTAGTCGGTAAGGTTTAAAGGGATGCGTCAAGAGGTTACTATACTATATTGTCCTCTCGGTGAGTAGTCTGCTTGCCCTTACTTATATTAAAGCTGGGTAACTCATTTACAGTTCTAATTTCACTCCGTAGCCAAACTCAGTATGAAAGTCCAGAATTGCCTAGGAATTAAATAAGTGGGCTAGGTTTTGTTACCTTCTTCTATCATCCCTAGGGCGGTAACAAGACTTCTTCTTTTCTGTTTCTTCCGATCTGCCAAGCATATACTAATTACCAAGTAAGTTCCGTTTAATACACTCAAAATGCATTCTTTCAAATCCGCGGATAAGTTTGTAATTATATTTCCCATCCAACCACTAACCAAGCTACTACTAAACAACTGGAATATAAGTGCAAGCCGACAAGCAACTCGGGATCATACTAGGTATTCAACTCACACTCTCACAGGACATTCTCTTTTTTTGCTGCTGACTTAGGCTGCCCTTCACTTTGATACTTGACTCGCTTGCACTGCCTCAGATCGTTCTCTTGCGGATTCCTCTAATGAACTAGTTACAGCTGGCTCTGCTCTAGCTCTAACTGCTTTTTTTTTACTGCTTACTTCCTTTCAACAGCTTCATCTGCTCCAGGTACTCTCCTTTCTATAGCAACGGATATGGTTTCTTCTGCGACTCTTTCTCTATCTTCTGCTTTTTCTTGAGTTAATGACTTACAGAACCTACTTCTAGCATTTTAATCTTTTACTTTAGCATTAGGAGTTTTTCCAGTATCCAATGGAAAGTAAGGTATCAATCCATTTCCACCCCGGTGACCGGTCCACGTAAGGCACTTAGGGCTAGATCTACCATACATAGCTATCGTTCCGCTGACTAACCCCTAGAATCAGAGTTTATAAGGACCACCCCCTAGAATCAGAGTTTATAAGGGCACACCCCATAAAGTAAGCTAACGCTTAAGTAGCATATGATATACGAGACCCTACACTGCTTCCTGCTTCCAAAACAAACTCCTTACTCGACTCTGTGAATTTCATCTCTCTTACCCAACCAACTACTTTCTGTGAATTTCATCTCTCTTACCCAACTACTTATTAAAAGAGGAATTGAGCTGCTCATCTCGCAAACTGGAATTTCCACTTATAGGTCATCTGACCTGATTAAGCGCTACTAAAAGATTGATTTCTGCACCGCCTATCTATTAGGAATAGGAATTGAGCGGATCCTCTTGAAGTAAGATAAAACCTCAGATCTAGCTTCTGCTTTAGTTGACTTTACGGGGTACACGAAAAGGTGCTGAAAGCCTCTCCAGTGAAAGGATTTCTATACAAGGGCTCGCAACAAGGAATGAAGCTATGTGAAGAATTAGATTGAACTTCAACTTTAGCTGATACTAAAACGGGAACTAAACTAAAACCCAAACAAGAAAAAGGAATTGATTATCGAGCGCCTTGTCAACCAGGAAAAGATCTTAGCACATAAGCTTTATTAAGTGAAGGAGGCAGAAGATCTGATTGCCCGAACTCTCGTTACTTGTTCGTCTTGCCCGACCTCTCCTTGAAACAATACAGTGGAAAGAGCTCCGTTAGCAAGTTACACCTCTGATTCTCTAGTCGCAAACACAGATTACTGTCGATCAGAAAGACAATGGAACTGCAAGACCTCTGCTTCACCGCAATACCTCTTCTTTTAGCGCCAACCTCTATAGAGGGAAGCAAACCGTCGGATCCTCAGCCCCTTAACCTGCCCTGAACCCAGCTGATGCTTCAGATTCTAAAGTAAATGTTGATAATTCATTTTTTAGTGAACATTCTTATCTACTAGGGCAAGAACTCGTTATCCTAGGCAAAATCTTAGCATTGCTGCGGGGCAATATAGTCTAATTTCCATTCCATGTTAGATGCGGGGAGTGGAGGAGTCCCTATTCTAATATTAATATCCTCACAGTGCTATCAGATTACCTCTCCTATCTCTATATGCACCATCTTAGTAACCTATTTGCATATTTAACTACTTCTGCGCTATAGGAGTGCCCTTATGGAATAGAATAGCATCGAATACAAGCCTCTACTATCTGTTTCTAATTTCATCTCTCTCTTGCGGGCGGATCACCTTGTCAAACCAGAATGGAATCTATATCATCTGCCTATAAACTAGGAAGATTACCTTTTCCATACCCAACACCGAGCTCTGTTGCAAGAACTCAACTTTCTTATTCTTGACAAGCAAGGGATTAAACTATAGCACCGAAGCTAGACTATAAACTTAAGCTAGACTATAAACTTAAGCTAGAAAGAAGATACCACGCGGAACAGAGCGTAAGGGGAAATAAGGCTTGTCGGAAGAGAGCGTAAGGGGAAATAAGGCTTTAACGCTCGATTGAGAGCACAAGTATAGATCAGTGGAATCTTACCTCTGTTTATCTATACCTTATAGCATCTTTGACAAGAAAGAGTAGCTTGGCCATATACGTAGTGACTTTGCTTGTCGGCAGCGTTGACCACCAGGAGACTCGCTCATATGAAGGAGAAGGAATATGCTTAGCGCTTGCTGCTGACTATACTCAATGAATTGATTCTCTCTCAACAGGAGTCGTAGGAATTTGATGATTCTCTCTCAACAGAGTCGTAGGAATTTTCTAAAGTAGCTCATCTCGTACTGACTGAGTCTTCTTGCGCGGAGACCGAGGAAAACAAATAAGGAATTCAATCTTTAGAGCGCAGAAGATCCTTTATCTCCACAAACTCGAACACAACTTGAAGGTCGCTTCCTTTCGATTGGATTTTGCCAACTCAACGGAACTTACCGCAAAAGAAAGATCCTGCTTTAACATCTGATTGAGAGTCCCTTCCTTGCGCCTTAACCCTACTTTCTCACTGCCGCCATGACAAAAAAGGACTTGCTCTTGGAAAAAGCACTTTGTTCGTAATAGCTAAAGTGAGTTATAACAATTGATTCCTTTAACGATGCTATTATATTATATATCTTAGGTAGGAATGTACCAACACCTCTGGATCTGACTTCTGCTTTAACTTCAACTCAACTTGAATAACTTACCTCCAACTCAAGCTTGCTCGTACCTGTTCCTGGTTTTATCGTCAGTTGACTCTCGGGGTCACGTCTATTCTCTGAGGGAGGTTCAGTGGGAGTAAAGTAGTCGAGTGAAGAGACAGCAGTAGATCCAAAGTCTTGATCAGTATCTTCAGCCGAAGCAAGATGAAATTAATTCTTTTTTGATTGCCCCACAGTCTCTCTTTGACTTCTAGGTTAGGGAAGGAAGTTTAGCTTACAATTGAAAGTTTGCAATGGGAGTTTAGTATCTCGGAACAAGAAGTTGCCGTTACCAACCAAAGCAGAGGTCTGTCTTAATTAGTTCCACATAAAGCCACAACTCGTATCGGTGAAGGCAATAAGGAAGGCTTCTTTCTCGTTGTTTAAGTAACCAAGCAACCACTAGGAATCCGTTATTCCATATCAAGATAAGAATTTGAATCTATATAATTGTTGAGTATATAGAGAGATGTAACAGGACATAGTTAAGCTCTTCCTCCCTAATACCTGCTTCCATAGGATTGAGAAAGTTCTGTTCGATAAGTAAACTCTATTAAAGCTGTTTTGAAAGTGTTAAGGTGCTCTTTCTCGCCAACCATGGGCTAAAGGCTTCAATTCCGAGTTTTGAGTATAAGTTGGAATTTACCCCTTGACTCTTGCACACATTGTATAGAATTATTGGCTGCAAAACTTATTTATTCTCGTATAGGGTGTAGCTCCGTTAGCGAGTTCTTTGCATTAGTGCGTAGGTCCTGCTGTAGCTCAAAGTATTAGAGTTACACTGCTTTCAGAGATCGCCCCCCCTTTCTGCGTCGTTTAACCTATATATGCCTCTATTCACTTCCACTATGCTAATCAATTCGGACTACTTGCTCTTCAGGAGTTTGCTCAGTTTCTATCTTCGAATGGAACAGCCCACTGACTTGGGAAATGGACTGGATGTCGAGGGGAGCATTACGCTCCGTAATAAGAATATGATTTGTAGGCGGACCATGATGCTGAATTAACTTTGCTTGGGCGGATCCAGATCCATTCATATTAAAGAAAGGAAAGGGTGCGGAACTCATTACAGGGCGCTTATTATTGCTTGTTTGAGTTCGAAAACATAATGAATGCTTAAGTAACTCGCTAATGGTTGGGAGAGTTATATTGGAATCTGTAACGCTGCTGCTTGTTTGTTGCCATTGCTTGCATCTATCGGTGCTATTGATCGGCTCTGCTCTGCATGTCTTTCCAAGTAACGGCTTCCGAAGATCCTTCTATTGAATAGCCATCAACAAGTTATAAGTATGCTTTGCTTTGAATCTCACTTCTATATTAATTGGGCTAAAGTCTTTTGCTTGTTTGCTTGTTCTGCACCCCGTCGATACAGTGTTTTATTACTCTTCTTTCTGAGTGTTTTATTACTCTTCTTTCTGGATGAGTGTTTCGGGGGAAGTTGAGGATAAATGGGGAGACCAGACCCTGTGTGAATAGAAAGAAATAGAACATGACACATCATCGGCATAACTGCATTGCTTGAGGAAGCGGGAAAGAGAAAGATCACACGACATCCATCTTTATAAGCTTTTCCTTAACTTACTTTATGGGCAGAGAACTCACTAACACTGACTTGACCTCGACCCTTCTGGACTACTATACTACACCTCCGGCTCATCTCCCTTCCTTCCTGTTTAAGAGAGAGATCCTAAGAGTTCCCCTTCCCTGGCTTTTGTAGTCGTAGCTTGTCCCGATTCTGGCTTTTTTAACTATAGTTGTAGCTTAGCTCTTCAAGTGTTGGTTCGGTGAGATAGCTTCTTGGCAAACCGATAGAGTAGTGGTCGACCAAAGGTAGGTAACAAATCCTTTCACCCATAACTTAGAGAGTTCCCTGTTACTGTTTCATATATAAAAGAATATCCGTCAAAATCCAAGTAATAAGTGAGTTTTGAAGCTAAAGGGGAGTCTGGTGCAAGCAGGTGCGGGTCTTAAAGGGAATGATCATCTGCTGTCCTTGTAAAGGAGACTATAAAGACTTGCTCATAGCAACGTGACTTTAGCTCCTATATCTTATCTTTAGCTCCTCTTGCTCCACGCCCAGGTAAGAAAGAAGTCAGACTTCGGATGTTAAGGAAACAGAAGAAGTCTTGTGCCACGTCCAGGTAAGAGAGAAGAAGGTAGTCCAGGTAAGAGAGAAGAAAGTAAGGTAACACTGTAGAGTGCTCTAAACAACAAATACGGAATCAAAGTAATAAAAACATATACTGATTTGAAATAATGAATTTAGTAGTTGTAGTTTGTCTCTGACCTTTGCCACACTTCAGAATTTCCCCTTCCCAAGAACTTCAAGTTTTCTTGTTATTACCAAGTCCTAAGGTGTCAGCAGCAGTGTCCTGTGACCTTAATTAATGCCATCAAGGTCTGCGGGAGGTGAATTAGTTTAATCCCGAGCTGACTGCTTTCATTGCACAACAAACTATTCCTGAAGTAGCTGGCAGAGGTGTTATCGGCCCCTAAAATAAGAATACCTAACAATAAAATAAGAATACATATTAGTTGGCTACGAGGGAGGTGAGAGTGTAAGTTCAGAACTAAAAGAATTCGACTCAAGGTGCTGAAAGCCTCAATCTAGCACTCCTACTGTTGCAACTCTCCTCTTGCCACTTAAAGTAGTAGTCCACGGATAGTCGCTTTTGGTTCTTCTTCAATCTTAGGTAAATAAGTATTTTTTGACTTGGTTCTATGAGTTGTA
Organism: Musa schizocarpa; assembly: GCA_900464855.2. Lineage (NCBI taxonomy): Eukaryota > Viridiplantae > Streptophyta > Magnoliopsida > Zingiberales > Musaceae > Musa > Musa schizocarpa. The sequence continues at coordinate 23,578 of LR890043.1, forward strand.
AATAAGATTCTTTTCTTAACTGTTGTCTCCCGGGGTTCCTCAATTCGTTCTTCAAGCTGCAGGCGCAAGTTGAGCCTGTCCTTACAAACCTTTGACTCCAACTATCTTTATTTGAAACCTAAAACTAGCGCTGACAAGGCGTAACGTACCTACCAACTAGGAAATCCACCAAATACTACCTGACTTCTACTACAACTACTTGAGCCTGAGAGCACTAACTGCTATTATTATTCCGCCAAAAGAAACTAGCCTATATCTTTACGCTTTTCTTCTGTAAATCAAAAGTATAGATCCGTAGCTACTGATCCGGTCGATGCCAACGCAACGGGAACTCCACTACAAATAAAAGGAATCAAACAAGTAAGTAAAAGAATTAAAGCAGCTTTAGGGAATGAATGTCCCTCTCCGGGGGTATTAAGAATGCACCTAAGTAGTCACCTCGCGGGGGCGGATAGGGAGAATGTGACTCATTATTCTATTACTTAGCATGCGTCTATGTACGCCATGTGTTCAGAATGCCGGGGGTTTGTTCGAGTTTGAAAGTCCGGGGCTCCGTTCCCCTATGTTGTTATACGCGCCTCTGAGCTCTAAGGCCCCTAGTTGTAGTATTAAGAATTGAACTAAGTAGTATTATAGCAAAGGCGCCCCTACTGAATTCACCTTATCAATACGGGAATGAAAATGGCAATAAGTAATCCAACAGCAAATTATGCGTATCAATCGTGTAGTCTCTTCTTTCTTCTCTGGAGAGCCGAGCCTTACTTCATAGCTTCTAGCCTCCACTCCACTCTTGTAGTTGTCCCTGTCATTCCTTTCTTTATTTCTACTGTTCGAGTTGGGGCATTCCACTCGTCGACTTCAACCTTTAACTACTTTATCTTATTCTTTTACAGAAACCCACTGCCTAGACACTCTCCCAGAGCTTCATCCTTATTAACTCCACTCTTTGACTCTTATTTGGCTCTTTTGCTCTTACCCTGTGCTTACTTTAATTCGGATACTCCTATGTTATAGGCATAAAAGAAATGAGAAGCTATATAAGTTGTATTAAATGATTGATTTAACACCAACACCCAAGAAGTTATGTTAGAGTTAATTTAAAACAAATATCTTTATTGGTAAAGGAAGAGACAAGTACTACCTTATCCGCTAACAAGGCTATATAGTAAAGAACAGGGAATGGTACTACTGACTTCAAAGAAGAAACAAGAGAAAGGGAATCCAAACACGGATAACAAGGCAACAACTACTAGCTATTAGGATCGAACCCTGCTTCACTGCCTACGAACCTTGCTTTGTTGGCTACCATTGCTTTATCTCATTCCGCTACTCGTTAGCTGCACTCTGTAGCTCCCCTCTCTTAGCCTGTCGTCTTACCCATGTATTCTTTATTGCTCATTTTATCCTTATTGGTACCAATTCGATTCTACTCTTGTAACAAATACATTCGAATATAGTTTAACCAGCGCCAATGGTGTTAGCAGTAGACGAATCAAGGAGCAGTAAGGACAGCTTTAGGTGCAGTAGCTCATTTCTGATTATAGAGCCCGTTTTTTCTTGGAAGCACTAGTTCCATTCCGATTAGGACTTGTTGGCGACTTGCTCCAATAAGAGAAATTCCCTGTTGTTAGTTCAACTCTTTGTCAAAGTGGACAAGGGTTTTGACCCCAGTGTTATAGCCCAGTGTTAGAGAACGAAAGACAGGGCGGGGTAGGTTCATAGGTAAAGTACATATTCTCAATCCCTTGGTTAACTAACAAGAATCAGAGACTTTAGATACAGGCTGTAAGGTACCCCTAAGGAATGAGATTGTGTTGGGGTTTTATGTCGTCGTTAGACCTATATTCTGATAATAATAAGTTTGGTTCTATGCTCTCTACTAACCAGTGCGGTGGGCTAACAGATGAACCAAAGAATTGAGTGAAGTAGTGACACAGGCTCAAGCTAAAAGTAAAAGAAGTGGAGGAATGCGAGAAAGGATAGTTAGAGTTAGAGCAGGGGGGTAAGCTTCTAGGCCAGTAGCGAAAGTATTATTTCTTTTTGTTTTTTAGGTAGTCACAGTTTTTAAAGCAAGCACAATAAGACTAAAGGCTGTATAGGTATACTCTTACAGGGGATATGGACATGCAAAGTAGTGATCCCGCTCTCCATTTATGAGAACAGGTATTGTTGACATTAGTATAAGTTTGAGAGAAAGCAGTGCCGAGCTAAGATAAAGTAAAAGTAAGCCCTAAAGCGAGGAGATAAAAAAATGAGTTCGAGTCTAATTCTTATGTGCGGGGTTGAGGATCTAAAGTGAGGAATAAGAAGTAAGGCTTTGACTGTTAGCTTAGAATCCAAGTATAGTGCTGTAAGGACCGAACCCAAGAAACCATGCCTGATGTGGAAGCTTAAGAATTACAGGAGACCTGGAATCCAGCTCGTACTGACAAGAATCTAACCATAAAGTCAGAAATCACTATTACCCTATACAACTATAATAAAGAAACTAGAAAGTCATAATTACACTCCTTCTTGCCCGAACCTAGCTCCTTAGCTGAAATAAGACCAATCAATACCAGTAAGGAGAATTGAAACTATGCCAATAAGAATTGAAACGCTACCTCTCAGAAGCAAACGGTTACCCATCAAAATCAACTAATAGGTAAAAGGCTGGAATCTCTGCTAACAATCCTGATACTATTTACCTCTTTCCTTGCTTACTGCCCCCAACTATACTAAAGTGAAGTAAGATTGAACCCAATTAATTAACCCGAGAGACTTTATATGCCCGGGGAGGAATGCGCGTAGGGTAATCCTCCGATCACAACTCTATAAGAATACGGAACGAAACCCACCCCACTATATTGATGGAACGCAGCTACCCGCTTTGATCAATAGAAAGAAAAGCCACTATACTATTGACAGTGCCGATTCCATTCTTATAAGATAATATAGTTTATTCAGTGCCAACTCTTTTACTACGCTAAGGAAACAATTCTTATATTCGCCCCCCCAACATATTAGAATGATTCTATTACATGACAATTCTTCTATTACTTTGCTTTTGAGTGGAGCCTATTACCTTTGCTTTGGAGTGGAGCCTATTACCTATGATTCTATTACTTACTTGCTTGCCCGGATAGAAATAAGATTATAAAGTTTTAGGCAAATTGGAATTCTTTTTGACCTAGCTATTAGCTAAAATGGCTTTGCTATTAAAAATACCGTGTTTTGGTGACTTCCAGAAAGATACTTTACTTACCTTTGCCACACTTAAGAATTTCCCCTTGCCGCCGACCTCACTTTCTGATCCGGGCTCTGATCCAGCTCCTGTCCTTGTTATACTAGTTTATTATATCACTTCCTATCTTATTGAATTACCTATATGATCATTCCACTCAAAACTAATAATTGATGTAAATAACACTAGAGTAACTCAGATCTATCATACCAGTGCGGGGAACACAAGAATTATTCTGTTTCAACAGGCTTCCTCAACTTCTTTTTTATCCTGCTGACACAAACTCACTGCTACCATTTTATCTGTCTCTATTCTGCCTAATCTCACACCCCAGTAAAAGTACTCTTTTATTACCTTGCTTCTCTGATTGTTCCAGCTAACTAACTAACGCATCTAACGCACCACTCACTCCACTCGAAAGGTAAGAAAGACAGAATTATGGATATAGCGACGTTCCTCATATAATATAATCTAGTAACTACGGAGCTAATCTAGTAACTATATAGAGTCTCTATTCTTCCTTACAAGTAATAGAACATCTATTCTTCCCTGAAAGTAGCATCTATTCTTCCTGAAAGTAGCACCTATTCTTCTCTTCCTGACTCCGGACTTTCGCTTTAACCTTAGCCTGCCTTACCTACCTGAACCAACATGCTTGGCTTGCTCCTGTAGCTCGTAGCTCAAAGTTGGTTCTCTGTTGCTTGCTCCTGTAGCTCGTAGCTCAAAGTTGGTTCTCTGTTGCTTGCTCCTGTAGCTCTACGCTCCCAGTAGTATAGTGAGTGTAGTTGCAGGTTTAATTCGTTGGTGGAATCTATTTCTTACTCTTATTCCCGATATCTATACAAACAATACACCCTTCTTTATCTTATGGCAGCAGCGCTACTTACTTGATACTTGACCAAGAACATAAACAGAATTGAAGAAAAGAGGTGCGGGCCCGACCTATCCTCTGGTATTGACAGTTATGAATTTCACTAGCCTCAGGTATTGAAGGAAAGAATTGAACTCAGTAGTAACAGAATAAATCTGCTGGGCTGACCAAAGAATCAAACTAGCAACTCGAAAAACTACACTGGAAACTTGACCTCGCTCTTATCTATACCTCCGCATCTCACTATGGCTAATTATTCTTATTATGTTTCCCCGGCATGAAGGTGAATTAGAACTCAAGCCTCTGAAACGACATTCTGAGTTTTTCCCCTAAGACGAGGGACCCATACGCTGCACCCATACTAGGCACAACTCTGTACTTCTGGACCACTACTAGTTGGAGCTGGACCAATACTACTACGCCTACTTCTTGAAACTAACCTAACTCCCCAAACACATAGCTAGTATCTTGCTCATCTACCTTCTCTTCTACCTCTGCTCCTATAACTTCATTAAGATTGGCTGTGGAATCCAGTTTCCTTAATAAAGAGAGATAGAATTCTCCTATGGACAAGTAACTACTAAAATAGGAAGTTATTAACAGTTATTACAAGTTATGTGTTTGGTGGCGCGGTAGGAGTTAGGGCTAAACGGTAGTGAGTGAAAAACGGCAGTGTTGTTTTCTGCTAAAAAAGCAGGACTCGTTAATAGATGAGTTATAACTCGTTAAGAGCAATTCCTTTATTCAGGGCGGCAGAGAGTTAGGCTAACGTTGCGCGTCAGGAGTGTTCGAGCCTTTAGTCGACCTATCCTCTGGGTCTCCCAGCTTTTACTTACTATACGAGAACGGATTCCACTTCTTTCCTCTTTACTACTATTGTAGCTTGGCCTAACAACTAGTTAGTTTTACCTAGACAATTAGTTAATTTGAAACAAGGGATTCCACTTCTGAAGCTCGGGATTCCACTCCACTGGGGATATTAAACAAGGGCTTGAATTATCTACAAGGGATCGGTCTTCCACTCTTATCTAAAAGGGACAGGTCTTCAACTAGCAAATCCACTACTACGCAACTAGTACTGAGGCCAAAGCAACCTTTCTTCACTGGCCCTGGTCAACTCTGGTATTTCATTTTCTCCCGAACCTGCCTCCCCTATGGCAACAAAAGTGAGAATTTGGCCTATCTCTTCTCTGGCAACTGGGGATGTAACTCGAAAAATAACAGGAACAGAACAACTTTAAGCTTCCTCACCTTTGCCAACAACTAGAAAAGTACTGGCAACCGAAACAAGACTTGCTTCTAACCAGTACTTATGAGTCCAGAGTGAACCTTTCTTTTTATGACTTAACTCGGCTCATCTACCTCCCTCAAGCTTGCACTGATACCACACAGCCTCAGATCCTCGGTACTACTTCTTTTTTCAGATGAAACTCAGTATTCCACTCACACTCTCACAGGACTACCTGGACTACCGGGATGGGATTAAACTAACACTCACACTCGAGCAGGACTTATAGTAATTTCAGGTATTTTATTAACGAACACAGCACCTTGAACCTGGCAGCTACCTCTGATTCTCTATACTGGGCTTGCTCTTGGACAGGACAGGTTATACTTTCAAGTAGTCGAAGAAGAATACACTCCAACGGCACAGAAAGTAAATAAAAAGAAAGTAGGCAAACAACAAAACTGCTTCTCATCCCGATCTCGCTCTTCTCTTTATATAGGAGAACTGAATCCACTCTCATCGGGAGCCATAGCCAGTACTTTATGCATTCCCTAGATAGGAGCAAAGTACTTTTAACAAGTAGGAATACCAGAGCTAGGAGTTAAAGAGGTCTCAAAGCTTGGTCATTTCTGGTCCCTGTGCTCTTAACCAACCTTAGGCTCTTTATTGAATTAAAGAATTCCAGATTAGCGCCAGTTTCATTCCTGGACAGAAGAGATGCAGTGCGGGTGTCAGCTACAAGTGGTTCTGCAGTAGCCCAGTTTTGTTTCATCAGAGGTGTAGTGGTCCATTTGAATCAGTAATTGGCAGCCCTCGCCCTTTGTTTGCCTCTTAGCCTTTGCCTCCCTGCCGACCTCTCCTTCCCGAATTATGTATTAGGCCTTCTATAGCTCTGAGTTCGGGGTTTCATCCATTACAGGCTCGAGTGTCGGTTAAGCCTTTAACTCTAGGGGTTTTCCCAATCTATATCTTAATGGCAGTGGTGGTTCAAAGAATGTGGTTTAATAGCCGAGAATGGGGTTTGCGAGTATAGTCTAGGTGCCCTAGCTATAAGTCCCCTATATAAGGATGAGTGCCTATATCAAGATAGAAGAAGATACTCTATCCGGGGAGTCGGAAACGGATTCAATTCAATTCCATTCTTAAGTAAGTAGCTTGTCGTCTCTGCTGTTGACTTAAACACCTGGCCTATCTTATCTTTCTAAAGAAAGGATAACTGCTTGACTCTTAACCCCTATCCCTCTTCTATTGTATTGCTCCTAGACCTATGTCTTCAAATGAAATGAAATTATTCAATGCTCACTAGACTAAAGAAGATACCTCGCATCAAAGGCATCTATAAAGCTGCCCTGCTTAATTGACTCATTGCTTAACACATGGGTTATCCAACGCCCTTATCGCAGAGGAAGCACCCAAAGAAAGTGGAACCCGGAGACTTACACCGTTAATTCTTTGACTCCTTAGCAACATTGCTTGCTTCCAAGACTATAGCTACTAATAGGCAAGTTAGTATTAACTCCTTAGAGCTTCAGTAAGAATATATCCCCTTAGCAACATTGCTTCCAAGCCAAGCCCCAGGGCCAGGGAAGAAGTAGGCCAAGTAGTTCCCAAGGAAAATAGGTGGAATAGGTAAGTTTAGTTAGCCGTTGCGCAAGGTAAGCTGCGTACTTCATAATAGGGCAGAAGGATAGAAGTGAAGCAGCAGTTAATTCATCATTGAATCTAGAATTTGGACTAGCTAACCAGCCGCCCTAAACACTGGACTTGGTAATAACAAGAAATACTGGCGAAGATCCACTGCTGAAGTAAAGTAGCCAGTTCCTGTCGTTGCCAATGAAAGAAAGAATAAAAGAAAGGTTTGTATTAGCTCGCTACCGCTGAAAACATAGACGAAGACAGGACTTGGTTATGCTTATTCTCGAACAGAGGAACAGGCTATTCTTAGGCTACATCTCCTTATACATCTCCTGCACCAACATTATCTTTTTTCTCTTACCAATCTTATTCTCATTGGCTTGCGTGAAGTGGGTTTGCTCGTTTTCCGTGCAATTGATCTGTCTGTGCTGTGCTTACGAGAATAGAGTGAATGTGCTTTACTTTCATCGTGTGGTTCATAAAGTCAAGTTCCAGTGTTGGCGACTAAGAAGCTATAAGGAACATCCAGAAAAGAATATGAAGGCGCAAGTCAGGTGTCAGAGGTCAGATGAACTTCCAGTCTAGGTGGGGAAGAATCCATTTTATCAAGCCCAAGTAGCAAGTAAGCAGCAGCTGATAGAGCAGAGCCAGATCCAACAGTAGGTGAAAAGAAGTAAGTTTAGTTGGGGTCTTAAAATGCAAGTTGTTCCGTTCTTGTGTATACTAAGTCTGTGAAATCTTCAGCTGGAATAGGATCAGTGAAAAAGTCCGCAGTAAGCCCTAAAAAACCTCTCCCGTTCGCGCACTTAGTCTAGTTGGAACTGGCAGTACTTAGCGCTGGCAATACTTAATGCTTCTGTGAACAAAGAAGAATCTACTCTGTCGCCAAGTCAACTCAAACTGTTAATTGAACTTTGATCTATCTATAAAACTGTTAATTGAACTTGGACTGATCTATATCTATATATTAATATAGTCATCAGAACTCCTAGCATTAGCCGATTCAGACAGGCGAATACCAAACCAAGTCCTTTCTTTTGAAACCAGGATTATTGCCTTACTTCTTGAGCGAATTCAGTTCAAGTTCTAAAGTTGTATACAAGATCAGATGCCGGATCGGAAGAATCAGAATCATTTTTTCTATTTGAAAGATCTGGATGGTGAGCTGGATCAGTATAAGTATTGGGAGCAGTTTCGTGGACTATAATGTGCTGTTTTCTACTCAAATGCATTCTAAGGCCAGTAGCTTAGTTTAAATGAATCTATAAGAATATGAGTTTACCATAAAACACAAGTTGAGCGCCTGACGCGAAAGGAAAAGATATAAGGAAGAATGGAATTAATTAAGAGGCGAGGCAATGTTGTTTCTTAGCTTTCGAACTCCCTATGCTGATTGATCTTATTTCCCATTTACCCTCGGAGACATACATTCCATACATGTGCGGTGGACTTTACGTAATATTAATCTACTTATAGCTTTTTCATACTTATTTCTTTAGGTGCTTTTGCGCTAAGCATACTTGTTTGTTTCTTGGGGATACTAGTTGGGGCTACTTATTTCTTTAGGTGCTTTTGCGCTAAGCAAGCATATAAATACTGTTCTCATATTGGATTATGGAACTATACTTCTAAACCAGACTATTCCATTAGCGGTGGAACAAGCCCAACGGGTAGATCGAAAGTACAAGCAAGGACAATAAGTAAAGTCAACCTAAATAAGTAAAGTCCAACTATAGTATAGGGATAGCGCAGTCGATATTCGTTCTTTATGTGAGCTCGGGGTGCCCATGTTTCTGATAGTAACAGTGAGTAAGCAGCGCGTTATCAATTTATTCTATCTGAGTTCAAAGCTAGATTCAATTAGATCCTTCGAGTGGAGAGTCCGGAGATGGTAGAAACCGCAATTCCAGGGGTCAGTCAAGTAAACAAGCTATTGTTGGTTCCCTTGTGCTAAGGACGAGAAATGGTAAAGAAAAAGTCAGAGCTAACGGAGAGTTTTAGTCGGTAACACTTCTGTTCAACTCAGATCATGGCTAATGTACTAATCGCTTCAGAAGGCCAGGCCTTAATATGAATATGCAATGCGCTTCAAAAGTTCTCTACTTGAGCAATATGCCACGCGCGCACTATGTTGTTGGGTGTTTTGTGACCAAGTTCTAGAAAAAGGGTGTTGTTTTATTACTCCATTATAGAAGGGGTGTACTCCGTCCTATTCTTTCTCCATAGTTTAGAGTTAGGGAGAGCAAAGAAAATGTAAGCAGTGAGATTACACTATGCTTATAGAAGAGATATGTATGTCCACTTCACTCATTTTATTCAACAGACCGTTTAACAATAACAAGCAAACAAGCTAGGGCGTAAGAGGGAAGGAAGAATGGAGTACAAAAACCTAAAATGGAGCATTGCTTTCAACAAGCTTAGAACATGCCTTGCTTTTGCATCACTTCATACTCGTATCTTAAGGGTTAGAGTTCGGTGCTGCGTAGTGCCCGGTCCATCATATAAAAAAAGCTGGGTGGGCCGAAGAACTGTATACTCCTATGATGCGCTTTGATGAAAGAAACAAAAGAAAAGGATGTCGAATGCAAAGGATGTTGAATGAAATTGACTTTAATGAAAAGGATGTCGAATGAGTTGAAAGATGGGACTGCCAAGTGAGAGGAGTTATCTTAGCAAGCTAGTCATTTTTTCCCCTTCGTGAGGGCAAAAGGTCAGAGCTGCTTTTCCTTTCCTTATATATTCCCTTGCTATTGATCTTTTCCTATCACCCCCTTGCTATTGATCTTTTCCTATCACCTTTGTTTGTGCTGCGTGTTACCGCTGGACTGGACACAACTCCATTTCCCTAGAAAACGAAACAGGTATGCACTGCGATGGGAGAGAGTTTCCTACATCAGGAGTGGATAGCTCTCACTAAAGAATGGGACAGCAGTGGTATAGCAGTGACTTGACTAGCAAAAACTCACGGACGCCCAATTACTTAAGGGGACAGGTCCAAGCTACTTTGTAAGGCGTTGTGCGGCGGGATTCCACGGAAACTGCTTTCTTACCTGCGCCAACTCAGGATCTAGATCTTTCCACTCCCTTCGCTTCCCGCTTCTAAGCCCTTACGTGCACAGCCTCAGATCCTTATCCTTACTTTTAATCATCTACTATTGGCTCTTCATCACTTCTTATTGCTGGATTGGCTCTTCATCACTTCTTATTGCTGGCTCTTAAGCTCTTTTTTATCTGTTTGTCGAATGCAGAGGTTGAGTCTACCGTAAGTAGCGATAGTATAGTGGATCTCGTAACCGTAGTGAACGTTCTTGTCTAGTGGATAAAGTGGATAACTCCGAAGCTAGAAACACAGATATTATGCTAAAGTTGCTGATGGTGATTTACCTGTTGTTGAGTAAAGTAACACTTGAATGGATTTGAGCGTAGAAGCTTAAGATCAGAGAACTCCGTTAGCGCTAACTAATCGCTAACTAGCATCAATGAAAAAAAAAAACTCCATAGTGTTGATAAGGGAGTCATATTATACCTGTCTGTATCTATATCTTATACTAGTTGTTCTTTTGATCGAACTCAACTCAACTCGTATTCAGTACAACTCGTTTCTTTAGCTCTGCTCTAGGACTTAAATAAAAGAATCCGCTGTTCTTGTTGAAGTTGCACCAGGAGAATACACTTTAGCAGTATAAAAGAAAGGTTAAGGTTATTGGCAAGAAGGCATCTTTCCAAGTCGAGCCATTGAGATCTAAAAAGGCGAATTGAGAGAGAGAGATATCAATTGATAATTCGAACTTAACTAATTCTGAGATTACTGTATAAAATGAAATGAAGTAGGATCTTTCACTAACTTTTGTCCATCAAGAACACCCTTTATGAAACGACCCCGAATTTGGAGTATCCCAATTTCACGTGATTTGCAGGGTGAAACAAGCAATCGAGATTTAACGATAAAAAGAAAAGCGTGTAGTACTGCTTGCTTCTTGTAGTAGTGGGTCTTTAGAGAACAATATGAACAATAGACTATATCGTCGAATATAACAATATGAACAATAGACTCTATGGGCGAAAGACAGAATCTATATTTGAGAGGGCTTCTTCCTATACTATGGAATTGACATTGGACCCAGAAATGAGACATTGGATTAATCTTATGTGTCTTCCTTTGGTTAAAGAGGTTGATTCTTTCTGCTCCTCTATCTGCCAAAGAGAGTTTATTCATGGATCTGATAGAGAGCACTTAAGGGAATAATCCTTCTTAGAGTTGTTTCATGGATCTGCAAGAGAGCAGAGCACTTAAGGGAATAATCCTTCCTTCACTGAAGAGTTCGAGTTGTTTCTTGGATCCGCTATACTAGTAATTTAGGGGCCTTCTTAGAGTTGTTTCATGGATCCGCTAGAGAGTACTTGAGTTCTCCAAATGAAGCTAAAGTGTCTCATGCCCCTCATCTAACCTGTGTTCGCGGTGGTGGAGGAACCGGATTATAAAAAGGGAAGGGATTATAGTTGGTTGTAAGATAGATAAAAGGGAAGGGATTTGAGTTGGTTGTAAGATAGATAATGAAACCATAGCTGGAATTGAGGATAATGAAACCATAGCTGGAATTTCGATCTCAAGCAAAGAGACAGATAGCGAATATCTCTGATAGCGAATATCTATAGAGTTTGGTTTTTGTATCCTATATTACTACTGATCCACAAGGCCCATGATTGGGAGTATCCAATATTACTACTGATCCACAAGGCCCATGATTGGGAATTGTTTGATCGTGTATCTCCGAGGAAGAATCTAAACATAATCAACTGCAATTCGGGACAGCTATTAGAATTATGTGGTCAGACTTTATTTGTTATCTCATGTCTGCTTTTCGTTAAAAAGACCAATTTAAGGGGAGGGTTTCTTCAAACAACAAGGAGCTGAGACAACTATTCAATCAAATGATATATTGAGCATGTTTCCTATCTATCTCTTATCGAGAAACAAGTAGGGTATATCATTGCCCAATTTAGCTAGATTTCATATGTGGCAATTCAGCCAAGATCTCTTCGTTAGTTGGGTGGCACGAGAATAGATTTTTTTTGAGGAAGGTTTATAGAGAGAGAATTGGATTAGGTTAGACAATGTGTGGTTGGTAAACAAGGATCGGTTTTTTGAGCAAGGTAAGGGGAATGTGTATTGTAAATTATGCTATATGAATCCCCACCATATCCATTTTTGTTAAAGTCAGGGATGATAGCCAATAGAAAGGATCTTCTGACCATAGATCTTATTCCTTTATAATATGGATCTATTTGATTAAACATCTCCTACATTGATCGATCAACCAGAGATTCAGCAACAACCAAGAAAGATCGAATTCTATGGGATCCTTCCTTTTCAGCAAACGGAACGAAGAGAGATAGAATAAGATCGATTGCCGAAATGCCTTGATTTTGGGATCTTCCTCAATGTCACGGCTATTCACGGATCATGAGAAGCAGATGAATTATAATCAGCTTCCGGCAAAAAAAAAATGAGAAGAATTTGCTTTTATTGGGAATCCTACACAAGATAAATTTCTCTGACAGATGGTGGTGGGTTCGAATCCTATTGATAGGTCCACTAGAGATCATCTCATTTCTAAGAAAAAAAACATGATCCTTCCTTCTTTTGTACCTTCCTGGCGATCGGAAAAAAGAAATCCAGAAAGAAACTGTATATATATATATAGATTATTGATAATTACGTATTTCCTAAATACCTTCCGTCATATTAATCCTATTTCATAAGATCCGGGATGTGATATGGTTCCGAAGGATGAACCGGATATGGACAGTTCCCATAATATGTATGTAATTCTGGAACTCAAATAAATCCATTTATCGAAACGAGAGAGCGCATATATCCCAATTTAGCCGAGAGAGCAGAGCGCATATATCCATTTAACCGAGAGATCCTGGAATCGGGATCCTTACCCAGAGAGCGCATATATATTTAGCCGAGAGAACCTGGAATCGGGATCCTTACTTATATGTATACACTCATATAGATACATGGATACACTTATCTAAATGCACTTATATGGATACATCCTTGTTTACTCGGTATCCTTACTTATATGGATACATCCTTACATCTATAGATACTAATGGTCCAATGAGAGCCCAGGAGCATTTTTCACATCATAAAGCTTCTGAACAGAGGAACTCCTTTCATGTAGTGTTCAATCGGTTACTTATCTCCATTTTATTGATTTGTCTTGCGCCTATGGACAAACAAGTCAAAGTCAACTTCGTTTCTTTTTTTACAAGTAACTTCCCCTTTTCTTTGTGAGTCTCAGGAATATCGCTATTTATAGGTTTTTATAGTCTCAATAATCTCCCTATTTATAGGTGAGTCTCAGGAATATATCAATAATCTCCCTATTTATAGGTGAGTCTCAGGAATATCCCTATTTATAGGTCCGAGATCCACATATATGAATTGAAAGGTCCACCGAATGATCCACTCTGCAATCAGTAGTTATAATCAATAGGTGTTAAAATCATAAGTATATTGAAACCCTTCTTATTGGATGATTATTATACTCTTCCATAAGACCTATATTCTTGATCAATGGAGGAACAGTTCAAAAGGATACCCAAGTGGATGATTTACGACTTCAAAGATATAAAAGTGGATGATTGACTTCTTCTATACTATCATATAATATCATCTCGTCTTTGATAACACCCCGGATTCCTATTTATCAATGATATTCCATGATCGAGACAATTGGCTGAATCCCGTTAAACCTATTAATATAAGTAAATTTCTCTCTTTTCTCTTATAAAGCAAATCGACCTTAGATTCTTGAATGATCCAAATCACTTCGAGTAAGAAAATCCTCCTTGTTATGTAGAATAGAACCATAGAATGGATTATTCTATTAATAGATGGACAATTCTGCACTATGTTATTCCGATGCCTCGTTCTTGGACCACACACTTTATCCCATTGAGGAAAGGGCAGGGGCTCAAGGTAAAGCAAAGAGCACACCTCTCTCTCAGCTAAATGCCCTTCTTCTGTTCTGTCTCCTCAATACAAATTATTGACCTACTTACCCTTACCGCTACAGAAGGAATTTACCCACCCTTTACCTTTATATTGCACAGTAAATATTATTGTTTGCAATGTAAACCTCAGAATTCCACAAATAAGTAATAAACTGCCATGAATTTAGACTACTTTGATTGATTACCTATTCCCGACCTCCACCTTGAAGTTATTAATTGAATGATGTATTTCCATCACCACACCTGTTATATAAAAGAGTAAAGCTACTGCTTGCTTATGATCTTTATTCCCTTGATTCCTTACCCGCGCCAGTAATAATTTAAGAGTGCCCCAGCTTTCTAAAACATCTTCTCTCGGCTCTTGCTCTTCTTGATTACTTAGTTATTCTAACAGGGCTCTCCTCGCTGACTTAATTGATAACTTTTTAAACAGTATCTTCACACCGTGGGCTAAGCATTCTTTCTACAATTAAGCAGGTCCTCTTCTTTGCGCTCTTCCTACTTTATAGTCCCATAAGAGTCATTTAAATAGGTTAGTAGGCGATAAATAGGAGTGCCCACCTTGTACTCTAAATCAGGGGCGCAGTATATAGAGTTGGTGGCTATAACATAAATAAGAATATGACATCAATTCTAATATACCTAACTGTAAAAGAATTCCACTGAAGATCCCGATCCCGATCTAGCTTCTCTGGTCTACTTTAACTCTTCGGCTGATGATTTCACTCGCACAAGAACTCATTCACTTAGGGCTAGGGCATCAAAGCCTGTAATAGCATACATCTAGTAGATTTCACAGATGAAACTCCGGATGAAAAACAAGAACGTTAATTGCTAACGCCCCTCTGACTTTTGACAACTTAACCTCTTCTTGGGCATTCTCTTATTCGGTTTTAAGATCCAGCTCCATATTCTATACAATGCCTTGCTGCTTCCTTTAGTAAAGCATCTGATGTTGTAGTGTAGACTTCAATGGCACTGCTTCCTTATAGGATTACACTCTTTATTACTTGAGAACTGCATTTTCTCCAGCTGATGCTTTCACTCTCACTCCCAACAAAGAGACAGACCTGAGCTCGAACTATAAAAACTCCCTAAACAGAGAACCTGAGCCCTGATTGAGAGTGCTTTCTTCGTAATCGTCGGGGGAGCTGCACCTATAAGCTCTAAAACTGCTTCCAGCTATTACCCAACAGCTTATTGCTAACTCATTTCTTTCATATCACCAATGCTTCCTCACTCCCGACTCCTTTGCTAACTCATTTCTTTTCATATCACCGATGCTTCCTCACTCAAAACTCTATACTTGTTTACTTAGACACAAGCAACACAATAACCAACCCTAGACAATACTTGTACCCCAACGAACAGACCAGACTCTGTTTAAGGTTGTTGACAATTGAACTGCTAACGCTGGAGAAGGAATTGGCGCAAAGTTCTTACATATGGATGTCGGCACCCCTGAAGTCACCTCACTCTACCACTTGCGCTTCTTGTTCCCCACAGGCTGCCGCGCAACGCGAACACATAAATAGCGAATGAAGACATAAATTGTCATAATGTTTGAGCGCCTGACGTGCAACAGAAGAATCCGTTTAAAGAAGCAAGTCTCATCTGGTGAATAAGTAATTCTTTAATTTTAGGTGAAGTCTTCAGCAGAGAAGCCAGATAAGGATAAGAAGTAGAAGATGGAGCAGATGCTGTTTAAAGAGCTGGATGGATCATCAGCAGTGATAGTTTCATCCTTAGAAGAATCAGCGGTTATAAAGTCAGCAGCAAACGGTTATTCACCTAGAGATCAAGGATAGAGAGGCCTTATTGCCCAACACCTTGAGAATTAGCTTATTCAGCGCGTTAGTCCTGTTCGTTCATTGGTTACGTATAGAAAAAGTGTTTTGTAGCCTTACACCTCTGACTCTCTTTCTTTGGGTGATAACGGGCTTGTTGAAAAGACGGGTGACTAACTTTTGCACCCTTACTTGTTGAAAAGACAGGACGAGTTATTAGTGTGGAATTTCATAATTTCAGTCAGAATGCGAAGGAAGTATTTATTATAAGTGCAGAAGAATTTCCAGTTAAAGTTAAAGTTTCCGCTATAAAATCATAAGGAAGCAACGCAACGGATTCTAATTCAATTAACAATGTTGTACATGAACCCGAGTCTAGCCTGCAATGTGCTTTCTTATATTAATTCTTTATCGGCATCCTTTCCTGTTGATTAATAGGGCCTTGGCCTTTGAACTAAATCCTTCTGACACTTGTTCCCTTGTGCCAACGTGTGAGGAAAGCCCTTGTCTTGTGCACGAGCGTAAGTAGCTGCTGTTGTGCTTGTTTAAAAAGAAAGCCTATTTTATGAAGTTAGTTCCGTTCGAGTGTTGTGCTAAGGCTATAAGTATTGCGGTCATTGAATCAGTGGCATCTCCGATAGAAGTTCATCTCTTTCAGAATGCCCACGGAACAGATTAAGGAAGGGATTCAGAAAGTACTGGCTTTTGAACGGCGGTGTCGTGGAGAGGGAAGGTTCTTGATTATTTGATTTACCTTTGTTGTCTTAAATCTCCGTTTGCTAAGAAGCCGAAGATCATATAGCTCGAATCGAATGCTGAGGTGTTGTCTCTCGGAAAGCACTCGAAAGAAGGGCAAAGCAGACTAGTAACTACGCGGAGGGAGTTTCAATTCCCCAATATAAGACTTTACTCACTAATCAGATGAACGGCGCTAGAGGTTGTCCTTGAGAGGGCAGGCTTTTTTACTCACACTTATATGCTACTTTTACTCACACTTATATGCTAGGCGAGATATATTCCCCAATGAATTCTGTATTTCTGGGTCCCTATTTGATCAATATTCTAAGCAATCCATGCGAGAGAGAGATGCCATTCCATTCATAACTTCAAGGGAGTGTAGGGCGACGAGAGAGAGACTGAGATGAGAGCAGTTCAAAAGAATAATAAGTAAAAGGCTACTACATCAGCAGCATAATATAGATCAGGATAAGAAGGAGTGCACAAGTATTTGACTCTTAAATCAGAGGTTAAGATATTCTGGGTTAGGCCATAAAGATGCTAGGAATCAATTACTTATAAGGACAGTTGATTAGTGGAAATGAGAGTAACTATCTGCTTCTCTTCCCCGTTAAATAAATGAATTTTGAGTGTATGAAATCCGCGCTTAACTCATTTTGAGCCTCTTCTTCTTAGTACGATGACACTTTCTACTTCTGTTTTTGTTTGTTATCACCAACACTTTCAACTGTTCCGGATCTAGCTTCTTCTGATTCTCTTGTAACTGCAAATTAAGTTACTGCTGCTTTTCTCTACTCGAACAAAAGGAGACTCTTCCCCTTAACCTTGATACTTAACTCCATTAACATAGATCCTTGCTCAAACTCTTGGAAGCACACACAGAAACTCGGGATTCCACTCTGAGTCGCTGGTTGATTAAGAGCACTGGGTTAGGTGGGTGAGTGACTTCCTTCTATAATACCTATGTCGAGAGCAGCTGAACTTTCTATCATACCGAGCCCAGCTCATGATTCTGTTTCTCCCCTCAAAGTTTAACTCTGACTTTAGAGTTGAGGGCACAGCGTTACCTTATTCTATTCTACGTAGCTACATCCTATTATTACAAAAGCAAAGAAAGAAAGGAACTTTAACTTGCGCTCCAAGAGGATAGATACTGTCGGAGTTGTATAAGAAACTATATCAGTAGCTATATATACGAGTCGTTGATAGAATCCTTAGTTTTAGGTTAATCCCTTGTTTAATCTGTCTTTGTTGTCTACTTGCCCAGTTGCTCACAAGAACTAGAGCACTTAAGCGTACGACACCTGTACTATCTTCTTTACCATAACTATACTTTTACTTTCCCACTTTGCTTACTGCTTACTCGTTTTGTTCAGTCAAACCTTTAATTTCATCTTTCATTGATTTTTTCACCTAGTATAGAATAAAAGCAAAAAGACACTACTGCTTCCCTATCTTATGAATCTGATTCAACTTCTTATCAAGCTTTTTTTATCTCGGCCCCAACACGAGCTAAGTTCAATTAGTCTATTCATTCTCGTAGACAACACAAGCACCTGATACTTTATCTTAAGAATAAAAGGAGTAGGCAATCCGATTTCTCGGTGTTTAAGCCAGCAAGCAGACAAGAGGATCTGAACGGCTTTAATAATCTCACATTTCAGCTGAAGACTAATGCGTAACGGTTAACTCCTCTGCTCAAAAAGATTTGTACTGACCCACCCCTATTAGATATACTCTCTTTCTTATGGCTTGTTCCGTCGTGTAGATATACTCTATTCTTATGGCTTGTTCCGTCGTGCGATAGCAAGTTATTGAGTTTAGAGCCCCGTTCATGAATAAGTTACCCGACACGACAGAGGCTAAGACATATATAGTTGTTACAGTTTATTTAATGGGAAAGTGCTTTTTGCACAGAGGGCACTAAGCTTGAGTCGGGTAGACAGAACCATACACTTGGCACTGACTACGTTCTCGGGTCGGGGTCGAATAGGGACTTTAACTCCTTCTTCCTGTTTTGAAAACTTTCTCTTTCAAAAGTCTCTAGTTACAACCAAGGATATGGAGGTTTAAACTAAAAATACTCCTTAATCGCAGGTACTTTGCTTTGCTTGCTTTTCAACTCTAAAAAAGAAGGGGAAGGTCCCACTAGGTCTTCAGCAAAGGTGTGAGCCATCTTCTCTCGCCCAAGATAACCGTGGAGCTCTCCTGGCCTGAGATCATATTTAGCCCCATTGATTTATTGATTTAGCAAATAAGGGGTTTGTTCGAAGTCAGAGAATAGTGCATGAATTTATAGTTGTAGCATTTCTTACCTCAGAGCAAGACCGCGAACACTGGGGCGTATGCCTAACCGTAGTGGTTTTAACTGGGGCTGCCTTCGAGTCATTGAAAGCGAGATTAACTCTTTCTTTCACTTTCAAGGTGGCTTTGAACGACTCCACTGCTTTTGAGTTCGGGGTAAGTAGCTTTTGCAGGAATAAATAGGATTCCATCAAAATAAAGTAAAATGAATAATCCTAAATGCATTTCCCTAACCTCAGGCCTTTACTCCACAAAAGTATTGTTTTCGGCGAACAAAAGGGTGGTTTACTGTTAGTTTTCTGAGTGCGCCTTTTATGCCTCACTTTTACCTTTTGAGGTTTTAAAAGAATGTGTTAACGCCATTGACTATACCCTATACTAAGAAGGTGTTAATTAACTATGCCCCCAAAAAAAGAATGTGTTAACGCCATTGACTATACCCTATAAAGAGAAACTGCCAGCTACCAGAGAACGGGGTTTAGATACCTGCCAGCTACCAGAGACCGGGGTGGAGATACCTTTTTCCGTATTGAAGAGTCGGTTTCGGGAAGCACTGTCCCTATACGTTGGTGTGGCGCGTGCTCAAAGCTTAAAATCCTTCTCGCTGGGCTTGGCTGACCTAAGGGGGGGTGGAGTGCCTGATTGTAGCTCGCGAAAGGATAGAGATAAATAAGAGCCTTTTCATCCTTCTGCAATCATCAACTCAATTTAGATCCTTGAGCATCCACTGCGAACGACGATTTCTTCCTATTCGGGGGATATTGCTTGGATGGGTCGCACACCGTGTGTGTCCTTTCTATCTCTCGATGCTAAAGGAACACTTTTAATTGAACTGACGCCTTAGGCACTTGTTTGTTCTTTTTGTGTTGGGGACCTGTGTGAGGCTATCTAATGGAATCTACTGTGCTTTCTAACAATGAAGCAAGCATAAGATTAGATTGCTGGAAAAGATCTTAGCGCTGAAGCGGAAGAAGTCAGGGTTGGTGTTGGCTGAAGAAGGAAATTCTCTAAGGTGGGGCTTTCACGGAATCTTTCTCGGCTACAACCCTCTGTTCAGCTCCTCTTATAGTTTATAGTTGCTTATAAAGTAAAACAAAATCATATCTATCCGTTGCGCATATCAGATAGGAATTTTGATCTTGCAAACTTTCACTGTAAACTATCTTTCCTTACTTGACCTTAAGCTGCCCTTAAGCGAACTGCTGAATCTGGGCATTCCGCTGCCTTTCCCGTACTTTGAATCTATTTCTGCTTCTCATATCTGTATCCTGCTTCTGTTGGGCCTAGAGCAGCTTCTTTTCTTGAATCCTGCTTCTGTTGGGCCTAGAGCAGCTTCTTTTCTTGAATCCCCCTTCCCTTGTTTAAGTTGACAGGGCGCCAAGAGTTTTAAATGAATCTTTTACTTCAGACTCGACCCAAGAAACAAATGCATTAGTGGCGTCAGGTAGAGATGATGATTGTGTGGTACTTGTGCACCCGAAGCGTAAGGTAGAGATGATGATTGTGTGGTACTTGTGCACCCGAAATAGAAATAGAAAGTAGCACACCGATACTAGAAGAAAACCCACTAGCAGGACATTTAGGTGATTCCTTTTCGAGTCCTTTCCGATAAACTTCACTTAAGATTATGCTTATTATCTTGAATAAGATTATGCTTATTATCTTGAAACTGCTTTATCACCCGCTACTCAGGACGGGGCGCATGCTGCTCTTCAAATCTAAACCTATATTGTAGACGCCCATAATGGAACTAACTCCTTTAACATAGACCCTTAGTATGCCTTTTTCTTTTTGGCGGGAGAGAGGGAAAGAGTAGTAAGACGCTCGGAGACTACATGTAGGATTTGCAAGGTACACTCTTTCTCACTAAGCGGGTGCGGGCCACTGTTAAAGCTGAGGCTATACTTTACTTAATGATGGAGTAACTAAGTCGTTCATTTTGGTATAACTTCGTTCTCTCACTTAAAAGAAGAAGGCTTAGGAGTAAGTTAAAAGACTGGGGGGACCGACGAGTCACAGGTAAATCAAGCACAAACAAGAAAGACATTGAGAGAGCGATTATGCTTATGTATTTCTCTCGCTAGCAGATCTAATCCATATATATTAGATTGAGTCTTTAGGAATTGAATGGAATTTACCACTCAAAAGGGCCAAGTCACCAAAAAAGGGATCAATCGCTAAAATCCTAGTCCGACATAACATAAGAAAGAGGGCGAACCAGGAACAGAGGAATGGGGGCTTTTTTTTTGGCATATATGCAGCCGAGGCAGTTCATTCAACAAACACAACCGATACCCTAACAGCTTTTGAATTCGCATACGTGCCACTGGGGGAGAAACTAGGGCTCGGGCTTATAGAATCAGAGGAGCAACAAATCGCGTGGGAAAGCTTGTTCCTCTTCAATAACACTTACTGACCCATAACTTTAGGATGTATCGAAAAGCAACAGCCCGAGCTACAACTAAATCCAAGCTCATCATGTGAATTACCCTTTGAGAGGAGCTTCCTTCGAAGGAAACTAAATAGGTTTCAGGTTGTCTTTGCTACGTGGCCGGTGCAAGCTCATATAGATAACTTTAAAAAATCCATGGCTATGAGCATCATCTTGGAAAACTCTAATTATTGGAAGCCAGGAAAGTGGCTACGCGGGAGGTTCCTATTTCAAAACCTATTTTACCAGCAAAGCTCAATAGGAAGAGTTTACTCTAAATAAGGGGGATTAGGTTTCAGGTTGCGGGAGGAACTCTGGAGAGCCCTGTTAGAGGATTTAAGGACAACGCTATTAGAGAATTTATGGGATGTCCAGATGACAGGGAGAGCTGGGAAGAGGCAGCGAAGCATCCTTTTGGAGATCGAAGCAGGAATTACTGGGATGAGCAGTAAGCATCTATTTCACTTTATTTAAAAGATCTTTCAACTTATCTTTCTTCTGAGCCAGATCTGTCAACTGAAACAAACCATACTTTCTTCTCCTTTCCTTGCTGCTTAAATTAGACGACTTGGACTAATCTATCCACTACTGGGAAGTTTAGCAAAGGTATAGTTGTTCTAAGTTTCGCAAGGTATATTTGCTCAAATCGGATACAACACCCGCACCTAAACAAAAGGAACTGTGGATCCATTATATTCTATAAATCATTAATTGAACTTGCGCAGAGGAGAAGCAAATCGACAACCTTTCTTTTTTCTTGCAATTGAGAGTACGTGTTGGGAATAGAATATGGATCATTGGCTGCAGAGTGGCCAGCGATAGTTCTCGTATCTGAAGCACCAGATAGAGCTGGATAAGAAGTGAGAACAGGATCAGGTAAGTCAGCTACAATCTCAGGAGTTTTGGGGGCTACAAAAGCATAGAGCCAAGCTACTACTAGTAAAGGAGTAAGGAGTCAAAGGTGTGGAGGTCGGGTCGGGGTTAACACTTATAAGAGAAGAGGTCGGGTCGGGAAGGGGTTAACTCAAAGCTCAGAATGGAACTAAGTAGTCCATAAGTCGGAAAGGTCAGAATGCCACTAGCTACCCGAAACTACACTTTCTCCTTGACCCATTAACTTAAGGGCGGGAACTGGCTATTCCCCACGAGACTTCACTCGCATTCAAAGAGATTAGAAGCCCCTATCCAGGAACTACACACAGGGGTTAGAATACGCCCTTAGCACAAAGGCTGTAAGACAGTTGCTCTACCCCGGACACCAATTACTTAAGGGCACAGGACAAAGATCTGAAAGCAGACAAGCAACTACGCTATAAGAACACTCCTTCCAAAGAGCACAGGAGTTGAATTCTGTAATTCCTCGCGCACTTTAGAGTTTCATTCAATACCGCCAAGCGTAGTATAATGTTGCGCGTCAGCGAGTTAGGAGTAAGTAGTTGGTGCGGCAGCGACTGAATGTTGTGCGTCAGTCAGGAAGTCGGTAGCTTTAATGCATTTTAAGCCTATAAACTGGAGTTTCAGCGTGAAAGAAGGGCAGTTCAGTTGGAATCAAGAGATACCGATGTAGACTCAGTATTGGTAGGCTACAAAGACAGGAAAGTAAGAGTGGTAGCGGCAACTCAGATTTTTTGCCTAAGGTGTTAGAATGAGATAAAAGGAGTGTAAGGCTCCCCCCTGGGGTCAATATAGTAAAGAAATGAAGTAAGAGAAGACGGTCAGAATTATATAGATAAAGCAGAGCGAACTACCACGCCAACGACTTAAACTAGAACATAGGCATGGAAGGGCGGGCTAATAACAAGGATAGTTAGAATTATATAAGTAGCTACGAGGCTTCAAGGCGGTAGGGACGAGAGACGGTAAAAGTCAAGTCAGCCAGTGAGAGAGGGAAGGGAGAGTTAAAGTCAAGAGTCCGTTTTGTTATTTAAGATTTAAGTCTGAGAAACAGTAGTTGGATCCCGGGTGTGGGTGAACTTTACTAGACTAGCCAATTACTAAAGGGGTTTATCTTGACACTCTACAGACACAGCGGCAGGGAGTTGGGCTCATGTTGCGCGGTAGGGCTGCTCTTCCATCAAGAAAATAGGGAATCAGTCATTGAAACTCGCCTTATAATGCATTTAAGCCTATAATTTGACTGGTTTAAAGTCCAGCGACATACCATACCCCGCCCGTCAACTGGCACAGAAGGAGACTCTACGGAAGTGGACCTCGCTTCTCAGCCAGTAATCCCTCTTTTTATTCCCTGACCTACGCCTTTACTTTATTCTGACCTTAATCCGAAAGCACCTGCGCCGGCAAACTCAACTTCATCACTTGACTCAACACCATAAACACCAAAGAAAGGACTTGTAGTATACGCTTGGCTCTTAGCTTTTGTTCTCTTTGTCTTTTTGGTTAAACCTAACTTCAGAATTAATACATCTTTGGCACTAGGCATAGAAATAACATCCAGTAAAGAAAGATGCTGCTGCCCAATAGAATTTGGAACCTAAGTATGAGGGATTAGAGAGTATTGGATTAGATGCGGGAACAGTATAATAGGTAGGAACTCGATAAGATGCCGAAGCGGGGAGTGGGAACAAGAGAAGTGATTCGTTATAAGTAAGGAGCTGTAGTAAAGTAAGGCTTAGGGGCCGGGGATATTGCTATGGTCTTCTATTCTTATATAAGAGTTAAGATATAGGGAATTCACTTCACTGTTGGTGTCTATAGCTTCATCTGTTTTAGGACATGCTTCATTCCTGTTAGCATTGATTTCAATCTGATCTTCTAGGGATATTGTTAGTGGGAGAGTCTTGTTGCTGCTTGTTTGATTACCTTCCCTTACGCTTGCATTCTGTATTGGGTGGCCCGAGCTGAACTCTTAACTCAACCTGCCCTACTGCCAGCTGCGAAGCTGCCCTTGCTTTGTATAGCTTGAAACTACCTCTTTTACATCGAAATCCGGCTTTACTTACTATGTGCCCCGCGCTACTGCCTATTCGTTTCACTTTACTTGATCTCAGGCGACCTCTCTCTCCTGTAACTTGGACTCTCACTACAGTTTTCAAGGCCTAACCTACTCTATCTCAATTTACTACTCCGCTGAAGATAAGAGGAGTTTAACTCTTCTCCCTTTATGCCAATTCTGAACTGTCTAAATCTCACTTTATGCAATTATGAAAGGACCTAGACTTCCCTATAATGAGGGATTCCAACACAATGAATGTTATCGGTCTGAGCACTGATCCATCTGGTAAAGGCTTTGAAGCGGGGGAATATAATAAGTTTGCCTCGGCCTAGTTGCTTGGCCCGTTGCTTGGCCCACTCACAGCAAAGAGACAACTACTCCAACTACTCGTATACTTGCTACCCTGGTTTCATTCTTTTACAGCAGGGGGCTCTTCACTATCAAATTTCCCGCGCCCTGTTCGATACTGTGACTACTGAGGTGAATTCTGATCCCCCGGGGTAAGGTTTCATTCTGGAATTCCTTTAGCCTAGTGTAGCTATAGTATCGGTTTAAGTCTTGGAGTTAGGTGTTTCAGCCAACAAACACCTTCACTTTAGACTTTCAGAACTGCTTGCGAGACTTGAAGAACTACTTGAAGCACTTGAAGCTGACCTTGATACCCTGAAATGCCCTTTACTATGAATTTGAAGAGAAGAGCACCGAGACCTTGTAGAGAATTCGAACCTTGCTCACCTATCCTACGGTATTGCCCTATCCTCAGGTATTGAACTAAAGAATAAAACCGACCGGAACTACTTTTTCATCTGTAGCCATCAAGAGTTCAAAGAGCCGAATGAAGGTATAAAACAAAGGTCTTAAACTAGCAAATCCACTACTACAAAGGCAAGAATACAAAGGCAAGAACTGGGCAACTGTTACTACAAAGGTCTGATAACCCACTTGCTAGTGAACGCTTCTATTAACTGAATGCGGCTCCTGTCTTTCTCTTGAAACTAAGCAAGATCTGATCTCTCTTCCTGGCCTACCCCATTCTAATTAAGGGCACTTGACTTGGGGAGGAAATGGAATCAGGGACTTAGTATACGCTTGGCCCCCCGGGCGCAGCTCATGAATTTCAATTGTTAACTCCATTCTGACTTGACTAACTTTACTATGGCGAGCGAGGCCACACCATCCCTCTTTTTTGTCGAACTCCACTTTATAAGCGCATATTGTTGTTGGCTAATAGTCTCTTTCTGCTCTTGGTTAAGGAGTCAAAATAATAAGGATAATAAGTATAAGCTAGATAAGGAGCGGGATTGAGAGAAGTATCTGAAGCAGTGTATTTCTTTTCATCTATCTCAGGACCCATGTGCTCAATAATAAATGAATGTTTGAGTTGATCTTTCTAGTCATGGGGAATGTGCTTCTGCAGCGGGAAGTCAGTAATGAGCTAGGGCTAATAGATGTAGGTTAGTTACCCATATGATGTTGTCAACCAGGGTTCATCAGTTCAGTGTGAGGATGCCGGCGCTCTATCTTGATACTCTACATTCATTCTGCTGCTGCTTACTTGAGAACAAATACATCATTAACAAACACAGATTACTTTTTAATAGAGAAAAGTTGATTCAGATATTGCTACTCTGACTTGAGAACTCCCCTTTCACCACCACCACTTGAAACCGAAACTTTCACTTGCAACTCTCCACGACTACTAAGGTAAAGAACAGAACTTTGCGCTTAAACGCTAGGCCCATAGGCCCAGTACTGTGAAATGCCCTGCCCCAAACTCGACTTGGACCACTACTTTAAGGGGAAATCAGATAGTAGCAACTGTAGGAGTGATTGTTTTAAGTGCTCTAGTTTAAGTGCTCTAGTTTAAGTGTTCGTTAAGTCCTAGGAAACAGGACTCATATGTGTTTGTGGTAAGCTACTAATTCCGTAGGAATAAAGAGTTGAAGACCAGTCCCAGTGTTAGTTTCAGAATCTCTAGTTTAGAGTTCGTTTTAGTAAGTATTTGAATATAAGAGTTGAAGACCAGTCCTTGTATCTAGTGAACCTGGCCTATGGATTCCCTGCTCTTGCAGGACTATCTGGTAAAAGAGAGCTACAGTAACCTTGAAAGTAAGCATCCACAGAGTGATACTTTTACACACCATCCCTTTATTCTTCCTTATAACACAACTTCTTTAAAAAAAACATTCCCCTTTTTTTTTGTAGCTTCTTATATAATAGAACTGATGAAACTCTGGATGAAACTATAGCACCGACACTCTAACCTCCCTCAGTTATTCTTTTCTAAATAGGAATAATAATATAGTCAGGTTTTATACTATATATGTATAGGGGAAATATAATGAGTTTTTAATTTAACTATAGTGATTCCTAAGGTGTTAAGGGAAACGATATTCTTAAGTGCAATACCAGTAAGTCCACTAGTTCAATGTCCTGTGTTAAGGGCGGTAGGGAGTTTGGGCTACAAATGCCCTGAACCCGAAAGCACTTTGCAGAAGACTTGAGAACTACTTCTTCGTTACTAACCGACCCTGTCCAGAGTTAACCTTTGGAACAAGCTTCTCTCTGACAACTAAAGTCAATCAAGCCGTTTGGAACAAGCCATTCTCTATGACAACTAAAGTCAATCAAGCCGACAAGCCAGGGAAAAGATCTTCAAGCAAAGGAACCATAAAACTCTGTTCGAAAGTCAGGTGTTGGCGCAAAAGAAGAAAGGGAAGCAGTGTACTTAAGGCAGACTACTACTAGCGTCTTGTGCGCGTGTGGAGAAAGGTTTCAGTCCAATACCAGTCCTGTAGTTGGTTTAGAGTATCCTTCAGTTCTGGTTGAATCTTAGAGAGAATCAGTAGTTTCAACAGAAGCTATATCCGGAGTAGGAACAAATTTGGAATAAAATAAGAGCAGAGAAGGCAACAGTCCCATAAGAGGAAGCAGAATCCTAAGGCAATAGTAACATTAAGCCTTAAGCAATTATCATATAAAGAATGAAGCGTTAACAATCTCATATATAAGGAAAAGAGAGAAAGCGCGAGAGAGAAAGCCCGTACCTGAGTGCTAGAAAGCTCCTAATTTCAAAGTGGTTTTTCGGGTTTTGTTTCATTTATTTAGAATTTCCTTCATCCGGATTCTTAAGTCAACTCTATTCTTTATAAATCAACTAATAATAGAAGTAACTACTACTGATGAAACGGGACTACTACTAGTTTCAGGGTAAAACAATACCTCTCCTCTCTCTATCTTGCCAACCCACATTCATAAGACCGTTTAGACCACATGAAGTAGGCACATCGGGTGGAGCAGCTAAGGGGAAAGTTTAAATAACTTCTCGCTACTGAAGTAGACCGTGCAAAGGTAAGACCTATGTTCAAGGTTGTTAACGCTTATGAGTTCGTGCAGCTCGACAAACAAAGGAAAGCCAAGAACGTATCTCTATGAAGCATAAGATCGGATTACTGCTGACTGACTTGAGACTGTTTCTTCTTAGCTTCCTTCAAAAAAAAAGCTTGCACCCGAACTCTCTGCTTGAGCTTGCTGTACGACGAAAACAGAAGAAGTTATGACTAATAAATAAATAGTAGCGCTACGGCATCAAAGCTATTAATGGATTATGACCTCGATACCGCCTCTGATCTCGCAAACTCCCTTTTTTTTATTATTCCTCGAACTCGTATTAACTTGAAGAACTGCCTTGCAACAAAGAATTGAATCGAAACCATACTCTCTACCCTTGTAAAACTCCTCAGGTAAATTAGATCACTACTTGACGCACCCATGTAAATTACTCCTTCCCTTTTTAGCCCGGCATTATAGTCATTTGAATCTAACGCACAACCTCAAAGCTCACGCTCTGTTTTAATGGAATTCCTAAACTATGGCAAACAAACGAAACTCACCGGACTAACGCACCCAAGAAGTAAGCTAAGGCTTAAGACAGGAACTAAACAAACCTCTTCTAACGCGCTAGCAACTAGTTCAATAAAAAAAAAGGAAGCAGTGTGTGTCTTTACAAGCTTCTATCCATGAGCAACGTCAAGTAATTTAGTTTCATCGACCAGATCAGATGCACTAGAAAGTAAGTAAGCTGCCCTAGTCAAGTCCAGTTCGTTCTTTGGAAAGAGAAAGAAGAAAGTACAGGTGCTAGAGCAGTGTTCAGGCCAGAATCAATTACAGGCTGGTAGGGCGCAGCGGAAGACTAAGTCGGCGGGCTTGTGTCGTCGGTCAATTTCCATTCTTTGTTACTCGTGTTCCTGGCGAGGGTTTAGGTGACCCTTGGGCGAGATCGTATAGACGCAACTCTGACGTAAGCCTTAACCACTACAGTTGTGCACTATATTCAATAGGGTAGCCTCAAACAGGACTTAACGACTCGACTGTTCGACACTTTACATAAATATCTATCCAGATCAGTAAATTCAGTTTCTGGGTTATAGTGGAATCTTAGAAATAATACGATATGGTAACCAAAAAAAGTAGCATAGAATATTTAATCAAGTAACAAAAAGAGATGGTAGCGCCCATCCCCAGTTAAGTTATCAACAGAGAATCAGTAGTTACGCGGTGAAGAATAGGCAGCTCCGACCCGAAAACAGGACCCCTAAAGAAAACAGGAACAGGCATAACTCCCAATACACAATAAAACAGTGCTTTTCTTTTATGACTTATGTTGTCGTAGAAAGTATGCTGCTATGGGGTCTGTATATCTCGGTGTTGGTGAAAGTTCAATTCCACCCTCTGTGCTGGAAGGAAACAAGTTCAGTTTTGGAGTTATAGTATCATCTCTGATAGAAGCTCTGCGTGGTGCTCTAGCTCTGCTCTAAGTATGCGAGAGAATCTACTTTCTAAAGTCAGTCAGCAGAAGCAAGAGAAGTAAAGTCGACAAAGATGGATCTGGGTTGTAAAGAGGAAGGATATAGATCTGGTTAGGAAGCAACAGAATCAAGATCTTTGCGAACCGAGTTGCAACTCCTAAAGGTGGGTGTTCACACTTTTCAAACTCCTAGTCGTTAGTTACTCCAAACTTTTCTAACAGCTAAAGTCCAAATCAAAACCCGGTATAACAGCTTAAGTCAAAAGATAAACCAATGAAGAAAGGACTCGTAGTTGCGCTTGGTCATTAGTGTTTTACTTGGTAAGTTTCAAACATTCCCATATCAATTAGATCTTTCTCTTCTCTTATTATAGGATGAAATTTGGGTATGGGATGACATTTGGGGATGCAACTCGACCAGAAAAAAGAATTTATACCTATGAACTTTAACTATATAGGAGAGTCACCTATAACTTAACTACTTGTTGGAGTTCGCCCTTGTAGTAGTTACTAGTTGGGTTGAGAGCAAAACCAAACACAAGTGGAAAAAAAAGGTAGGTTTAGAGCACCCTTGATGTTTCAAGCTGTTTCTGTTACTCAAGTCAGCTAGCTGCAATGCAATCAGATGCCCAGCCCACTACGTAGTTCAGTATCCGGAAAGCACTCTAAAGATGGTGTTCCAGCCTTCAACTCAACTCTAAATCAGGTGTGAAAGCCAACAACTCTAAATCTTGCTCTGGCGGTATAAGCTTGCCTGTTGCATTGCTCTTTAAAGGAAGTTAGATCCGCATTCGTCTCGCTCACCTGCTGCTGATGATACCAAAGAAGTTTAATAGGGGAAGCAAAGAAGGCCAAAATTAAATTCTCCTTTCTATCTTCAGCAAATTAATTCTCCTTTCTATCTTTCAAAGGAACAGGGGATTCTAATGTTTAATCTAAAGAATATATGTGTAGGCGGCTCGTAAATTTCATTTGCTTATTATTGGCTTCGAGTAACGCACCTTTCTCAAGCCATCTGGAAACTTCCCTTATACCTTCTACTGTTCTAAGTGCTTTAAATTCATAGCAATAAAGGCTTCTTTTTTCATCGTTTAAGGCACCAAGCAGACTTTTCGTTGTGGTTTAATTCTGTTCATGGTATCCAAGGTGTTAGAACAGTAATAGACCTCTAATTCTTAACTTAAAGTGGAGAGTTCGGTTGCTCGGGTACAGTAGAGTTCGTCGTTAGGTATCCCGTCTCAAGTGATTCTGTTCGATAGGGTGCACTCGCTATGTCTTTGCTTCCAATCTATACGTGCAAGATAATCAATGGAGAGTTTGACTCGGTCCAACAAGAACTAGTGTGCTAACTGGAGTTGTTGCCAATGAAATTGATCTCGGCAGAATTATTAAGTTGACTCAGCGTTACGCTAACAGTCGCGCAAGGCCAGTTTTTTAGGATCTGGATCTGAAACAGGATCTGATCTGCACTAAAGTTAGCTTGTCGGCAGTAAAGGCCAGAGCTCCCAAAACCAGAATTGTAATGAGAAAAGAAAGGAATTTGTAAGTAACAGACTAAGACTAGTTTCATTCTCTGTCTCTTTGGTTTTGGGGGTCATATGTAAGAATTGGTAATATGAGTGAAATTTTGTCATTCTACCTTCGAGTTTGTCTATTCCTTTCCTACTAGCTCAACCAAGTTAAATTATGTGACCTATGGGTTGAATTCGAACTCTAATACTAGCTCCCTCTCCTCTTGATACTAGCTCCATTCTTAAACTAGCATCAGAGAAATGTAATCCTATAATATGAAGAACATATGATATAATTATTATGGGGAAAAGGCCAAGTAACTACTAGACAAACAACGTATAATGACCCGTAGTTACTTGGCGGAAGAGCAGCCCTTTAGCACAACATTAGTAGTTGTTTGCCCCGTGTCTTGGTCGTTATGGAACGTATTTCTGTGGAGTCTGTTATTATCTATTTTTTGTAGCAGTGCCTTGGCGGCAGGGGCACAGGTATAGTAACAACAACTCAGCAATATACTATAGATGTAAGTTTATTATTATAGTTGTCTTCGCGTTACTTGGCCGGTATTCTACTCACACTCGACCCTGAACGAACTGGTGATGATCTTTCTTCCCCGGCCCCTGGCCCTTGCTTGAGTTTATTCTTTTCTACTGCCCTGGCCTGGCCTCTCCTTACTGTACTTTCTTCAGCTGTTAGCAGGTCAGGAATATAAGTTGTATCAGGATCAGGATATGAATAAGGCCTCGTATCAAGACCAGAAGGGATAAGCGCGGGACACTCAGGTGTTTAATTCTGTGTGTTTTCCTAGGCACAAACGAGTTTCAATTAATGACCTTTTTCCCATACACCCAAGAGAGGAGTATTTCCTTTTATTATACCCAAGAGAAGAATAAGGAGCGGGGGATATTAAGCAGTGTTTTATCTCGGAAAGGATTAGAAATTAGGTGTGAGTTCAAGTAAACTGTTTCTTTACTTATACTAGGCGAGATGGATTCCATTACTTTTTAGTTGCGAGAGATAGATGATTTGAGTGCCAGTAACGTCTGGGTTGCAGTTAAGTGTTCTCCTATTCGTTGCAGTAAGTGTTCTCCTATATCCAGGCAAGTATGCAAGAGAATCCCTGAGTGAAGAGATTCGAGGTCAATTCCTGCAGTGACTGTTGCCCTGTTGCTAAAAGGAGTAAAATAAATACTTGTTTCTAAGGTAGCTAACTTACTTAAATGTTGAATGGAAATTGGACTCCTTCGCGCACTACTTGTATTGAGGTTCTACAAAAGATACAAAGATATTGAGACTTATCCTAGAACTATTGATACAAACTAATTCTACCTTATCTTGCCTCCTCTGTCCCCTTTAATTATATGAAAGTCTACCAGTGCTACTACTACCAATGCTACCAATAATGTAAAAACTAAAATCACTGTAACTAAAATAAGCATATATAATAATGTTGCTAAAACCAAACATCCTTAGAAACAAGGCAAGTGTCACTAAAATAAATCTGAAATGTTACTAATTGAAGTGTATATTCTTCCCTTTCCTCACCACCTCTCTTATCTTGTACAAACTACTGGCTCTCCCCCGGGGCTCCTGCCGCCATGAAGACAGTTTTGAGCTCCCAAAAACTGGTTGTAATAACTTCTGCTTGTCGACTCTAGAAAAGCATAAAAATCCGGGGTGCTTGCACATAAATTCTGTGTTTTCCTCACCAGCTAACGGGGGAAGTTGTTTACAGTGCAATTGATCTTCTCTTCTCTGTGGGAGTTGAGGGAGGTTTTATCCCCTAAAAAAGCAATGGGAGAGGCTACCCTGGGTGGGTTTTAACTTATTTCCATAATACCTGGCTAATTTGTCCGTTTCTTTGTTTTCATTTTGTTCAGGTTCTGGCGGTATATGCTTGTCAGTCCGTCGGGTCATATTGGACCCAGGCAGATCAGAATAGAATAAGATGAAATTTACCCTTTTTCTATGTCTT
>LR890044.1:0-44318 GCA_900464855.2 Musa schizocarpa
AACTAGTCGTTTAGTAGTAGAGTAGCCCTGTGCCCTTAAGTCATTTGGGTAGGCACGGGAGACAGGGTTCACTGATTTGTTACAAGAGGCGCAGGTAATTCTAAGGGCACTTTATTACTTAGTGCAGAGGTTAGACTACATTTGATTCGCAAACATAGGTATAGTGCTCTTAGTAAGCAGCAAGCGGGTATCTCGGTTTAAAGGAATATAATATATAGTTATCAATGAAAGGTTAAGACTTAGAGTGGTGGTTCGGTTCAGAGAGGAGAGTATTGTTCCAGCAGTAAGCAATGAATGTCAGCAATAAAAAAGAAAGCTCCGCCAATCAACTACTACAAAGGCAGGAATCGGACTGGACTTCTCTCACGGAAGAGGGGTAAGGGGAGTCGGAAACTTAATCATAGGATGGAGCCAGGGATGCTAGATCTACCAGGGGACAGCTGACAGTTTACAGTGGAGTTAAAGAGTTATGTATTAGTATAGAGAGTTATGTATTAGTATAGTAAGTATAAGTATAGTCAGTAAATGATTGGAATTCAAGGGCAGATTCCAGTTCAATTACGGTTGTTGGCGAGAGGGCTTGGTTCTTAGCCTTTTTTAGCGGTAACTCAACTATATTATCAAATTAAACCCTAGTAAAAGTAGGGCATCTCTTAGTTTATTGTTGAAGTTGCAAGTCCGAGTTACTAGTTTGATTATTACTGGTATATGTTTCATTTCTCAATTATACACCTAGGCGGGGAGGAGAATAAGAGTCTCAAAAGAGTCTAAAGAATCACCAGTTCTTGGTTTCAGTGGAAGAATTATTTCTTGCTAATGCTGTTGTGGTTGTTTTTCCTTGGCTTATAGAACAGAAAGATACTCGTTGCCAACTGTTGAAAGTGAATGAGTTCGGGTCGGGTCTAGAATGAAACTAAGTAAGCAAACGGGTCGGGTCAGAAAGGATGGGTCATGAGCTAGAGCTAGTTCAGTCAGAAGGAGAGGTCCGAAAGGGATATCCTCAGTGATCAAGTAGGGTGTTGGGTGGTAAAGAGGAAAGTGTTCGAGATAACTTTGATTATTATATATTAATTATAGGAATTGACAACCATAGGTATTGTAGCTAGCAGGGTTAAATAGATTGTTGACATAGGTCTTGTTGTTGCCAGAAGTGGAGGAGCTGTAGGAAGTCTGCTGAGCTATAAAGGCGGTAGCGAAGAGAGTAGCCTTAGGAGGTATGGGTATATCGCATAAAGTAGTGGTTCCTCACCTGAGGGGGGTTCAATGAATTGATAGCTATTGTAGCCATCGTGGGGTATATCGAAGTGGGGTATAGTGAAATAAAATAAATAAAGTAAACGCTGCTGTTTTCCAATAAGGGCTTTCCCACTATTTCTCTAATTATTGAATTCTTATCTTTATGCTTTCCCACTATTTCTCTAATAAATTCATTATTATCTTTCTAAAGGATAGAAATAAAGAAAGAAGTTTTTAATGTGATTTGCCATAAGAGGAGAACGAGCAGCCCTACCGCCATGAATACCAACGGACACAGGACCTGGTAGAGCAGAGACAAAAGACAGAAAACCAGAAATCCAGAATACTGCTGGCTCTAATTCCTCCTTGCTTCGCTTCATTCTTATCCCGAGCACATAGCTAGTCTCTCGCCCCTACCTCTGAAAAGAACACGTATGCATCTCTAACACCCGGCTACCCAGCACCCAGTCACCCTTTCCACTCTACCGGAGTACCGAACAAGCAGACTCTATACTACACAGGCCCCTAGTTAAACAGCTTCCTCTCCTTTACGCCTTATCTTATCTTAGCACCAACCTCTATCTCTGGGGCTCCAAATAATTATTATTGCCGGCCTCCCCTCTGGTAACAAATACTTTATTTCCATCTGAGGCTGCTGTTGACTACCTGGGCTGTTGACTACTCGGAGTTCAATCTGATCTTTCTGCCCTGACCTCTCTATCCTCTGGTTACAAATCAAGTTATGGCTCTATCCTCCCTGGACTACGAAACTACTATAAGAAAAGGGTAAACAAGGTTAGGTTTATGCTCACTGTCAACTACCTTAGCGCAGAAGCGGGAATCCAAACATCTATTTCATCTTTGTCTCCGGGTCTCCGGGTGGCGAAGAAGGCTCACACTGGACTTGGTCATGGCGAGGTAGGCCGGCCAGGGGGCAAGCAACAGTACTAGAGCCAGAGGTACAGGGGCAATCCATAGTATAGGCGACATCCCAATCGAGTTAAGTTCTAGTCTTCATCCCGAGTTCAATCAGTTATGGAAGTTCAATCAAAAGATAAACACAGGAGCCTAAGCCTAATTCTGATACCAGGTCACTCACTACAGAAGCAATAAAAGGTGTTGGCCCCAGCTCAGTGATCAAGTAGGGTTCAGGCGTGTGAAGCTCAGTTCTTGTTGTTGGCTTCGGGGAAGAAGAAATGCCTTCTGATGCTGCCCTATTAATAAGGTTTCCTCACACTGATAATTCATTAGTATAGTTCACTTTCCTCGAAAGGGTGTTTCAGTCCAATACCAGTCCTGTGAACTTGTATATAAGGGAAGTAGTCCAGAGCCCTCACTTTATTAGTAGCCAGAGGGGAGGAAGAGACTAAGCCTACTCTACTGCTCCTTGAAACCCACCCGTAGTACTGGCTAAGTATACCTTGCTATTCCAAATCCCGGGAAAACACAAAGAGCAGATTTCCATTAGTAGTTGCTTGGCTGTTACTTGCCTCATAGCCAATGGTATGGGACCTGAGTTACTTGCCTACTAGTCTGCCGGAGCTGACAGGACCATTCTCTGTATTATCAATAGGATCAATTAAGTCACACACTCATATTCCTACGATACCGAAACAAAGAAATTCCACGGTCGAACTACCTGAATGGTCTATAAATCCTAGTTTGAAGTAATATTTGGTTGTTTTATTGAAAACTAGGTAGGACTTCTTTGTTCTTATAAACGGAACTCATAGTCATTCCCCATCAAGTGAAACTCCTTAATTCGAAATTGACCACAAAAGAAGAAATAGGAATACTGCAAATAGGGCCGACCCCTATTAGTGGTGTAGTCCCCCAGCCCAGAGCTACTTTATTTCGTGAATTCAATGGTGAAAAGAAATCCCCTACTTATGAGTTCTGGCCCAGATTTAGAACTATCCTAACCCGTTTGTGTAGCCAAAAATCTTCCTATTTTATCATTGGTTTAGATCTGTTTACTTGATATATACCATTCCGTTGTAGTTGTAAATAAATGATTTTATCGTAGATCCATTGTCATCTTGAAATTGTCTCCAAATTACCCTAGTCGACATCTTGATATCTAGTATACTTGTAAGCTATACGGGGTACTGCCTTATATACCACTTTTGGGCAACCCTCACAACAACTAAGAGATCCATTCAAAGAACACGGGGACTCGTTTCAGTAACTCCCATATATATATAGTATGGTGGAGACTCATTACTTCAATTGCTATAATGATAAATTCTTTAATTTGTGGAAGTAGGAACCAATTCTTTCATTTAAAAGTAGGAACCCTTAGGTTAGGCAAAAAAGATAGCGATAAAAGTATCCCTAACTAAAGGTTAGTGTGGAGACTAATAGGAATGTATATAAACCAATGCTTCCATAGATTAGATCGTGGTTGACAATTATAGCTTGACTGAACACCTATGAATTTGGGGCATCATTTACCCCCGATACCTATATAAATAGACAAATAGAATGAAAAGCCAAGAGTAAAAGAAAAGATGTGAATAGAAGAGTGAATATCAATTAGGAAAGAGTTCCAGAAAAGATGGTGATTCAAGGCAAGATCTCTTCAGTACCCTAACCCTATGTCATAAGAGGCGAAAGATACCAGAGCAATGGCCATTCCTATCAGACAGACTACTTGTATCTTTTTGAGTATGATCTCAAAGTTTGTGGAATGCTCCCAATTCAACTTTAGCATCTGGATCAATACCAGCTCTAAGTTCGGTCCTAGCCTTATGCGCTCGAAAAGGAAAGGAGTCCGATTTGCATGTAAAAAAGTTAATCCTTGCCTTGTATTGCTATGAAAAAGCCATTAGATTTCAATGTAGCCCGATCTAATTCAAGTAACCTAATTGGGCACCACGTCTAGCAGATTTGAGCACAGTAGCAGGATCACTATAACTCACTCCATTGAGTTCGCCATCATAGAACTAACCAGTTACACCTACTTGTTCAACACTTAACTTGGATTCTGCCTTTCTAAAAGGAGGATCTGCTCTCCCAATTCCGTCTCCATCTACCAAAACTAACTACTGGAAATGTTTCCAAATAGGCTGACGTAAAAAAAGCTCTTGCCCTTCCTTATCTCTAAAGACGGGAGTCGGTGTCCTAACCATCCAACTGCTATTCCATCCCCGTTGTCCATTTACCCTGCTCTTAAGAATCCCCCTTTTGCCGGATTATTACCAATGTCATAATAAGAAGCTAATTGATCGTTGAGACCAAGCTTCCAAGAAACTATTATTTGGGGGCGCTAACTCTTCCATATATTTATTTATTGCGGAAAGTTTCCCTGATCCACTGATTACGATTTATTGCGGAAAGTTTCCCTGATCCACGGATTACGAGTGGGACCAAAGAATTAGATTTTGGGTAGTTGCTGAACCATACCACATAGTTCCAGCAACAACGAAAGCAGCAGCAAAAAAACAGCAGCGAGAGACTACTGGAAAAGTACAATTTCAATATATTGGCCCATACGTAATCCTTAGTATAGATCTTGAGACACTAAGATGGAAGGAATAAGCCTCCGCCGAATGTACCCGCAGCAATCTGATGAGAGGCAATTCCTCCGGGACCAAAAGAAAGGAGCTTAATACGCTCCCCTTCTGCGCCCCACGCTGGATTGAAAGGTTGTACTTCTCCTGTTAGTCCATAAGGATCTTACACCCATATATCTCAGTCAGGACCATACAAACCTGTTACATGAAATGCACCAAAGCCCACCCTGAGAGAAAGAAATCAATTCATTCTAAAGATCTTCGGAAAAGAAAAAGATGTTGCCCGTACGTGTTCAGCAAAGAATATTGAGAGGTACCAATACACCCAATGCCAGATAGCAGCCAAGAAGCACTAGCCAGAAAACACAAAGCCCCCTTACTAACTCCAACGGGCCTCCTGAAAGACGAAAACCACCCTTAAGAATTGGTTATTAACAAAATGGGTAATTAAGAGTATACCGAACATACCTTGTCTCTACATTGGATCAAGAGCGGAGTAAGAGGGAGCAAATACCGCTTATTCGTAGAAAGCCGAATATTGATAGCCCGGCAACTGAGGGCGCATTATATGGACAGAAAGCAATCGACCGGGATCATTCAATATTAACTAAAGTATGAACACGATACCATGGAAAATACCCCTTTATCAAATCAAAAATGGACACATGTCACTTTCTTTTATCGCATTGGAAAAGACTATACTATGTGGATAACCTTTTCCGTGGATTCGTATGTATGAGAAAGGATGCAAATGGAGTTCTTCTGTTCCTAATAAAGGAAAAACCATTATGTTCGTAAGAATAAAGAGAAGCAGATCCATTCTATACCCGCTAAAAGTACCAATACGCAATGGGAGGATTTTTTCTACTTTCGGGAAACGAATGCATAGATACTTTTGAGTTGATTATTCCTACTAAGTAAGTTTCAATTTGTCTTTATTCATTCTGTCTTACTATAGAAACCAACCCTCCTAATATTGTTTAATAAGAGAGAGAGCCTAATATTGTTTAATAAGATATATATATCTAAGTATATTAAAAAACCATGAAAGAAAAAGGGATGAAGACGGAGAAAGCCATTGTTACGTTTCCATATGAAAGTCAAGTATAGTACTCTTTTATTTAATTTCATGCCGTTCCAAAAGTACGTACCTTTTCGGAGTCCTGGAGAGTAAGATGAAGTTTGGATTGATGTATAGTGCTACTTTTCTGGGTCATATGGAATTTCCCCGTTTCTCCCTCGATAGGGATATCCTATCTTTCGCCCAAGCCAAGAAAGGTGGTTTCTCGAGCAATTATAGAGTGTAATGTGAAGTTACTTAATGTTATAATATGTACATTAGATTCATCTAGTGCAATAGAAGAGAGTGCACATAGTTGTATGGAAGCATAGTAACATAACTCCTTCTCTTAGGGTTAGGGAACATAATCTAATTTCTAGGGTCACTCCTTCTCTTAGGGTTAGGGAACATAATCTAATTTCTAGGGTAATTCCTTCTCTTAGGGTTAGGGAACATAATCTCAGAAATAGCTTAGGGTTAGTAGGGACACATAATAGAAGAAAGAGGGTAACAACACAGCTTACTGCACTGAACGAACTGAATGGAATCTCTCATGGCATAGAAGCATGTAAACAAACAGCATCCAACAAGCAACGCAAGGGCGAAAGCTTCAAGTGTTGTGAGTAAGTAGTTCGCAGTGAGGGGTTACTTTATGTAAGATGTCCGCAGTTTGGTTACCTTATATTCGAATGGGTCACTACTATAAAATAAATAAATGGAATTGAGCGTTCATCATATCTAATTTAGTAAACTAACGTAATATTCCATACTGTGAGATACAATATAGACTACCCACATGAAAAGGCCTGCTCGATTGAATGAAGAAGACCAGCTAGCAAACAGAGAAAAGAAAAAACAAACAGCGCCCAAAACAGAAGCATCTTTCCTGTAGTGCGCCCGCATCTTAGAAAAACAGCCATCGGTGTGCCCGCCTCCGCCTTTCCTTTCGCTATATTTCCTATTACTTTACTATATTTCCTATTACTTAATTAGTGGTTAGGGCTTTCGGTCTGGAATACTAAAGTCCCCCACAATCCGTTAGGCTGTGTGAAATGAAAGGGATGACTTATAAGGCTGCCACACATGTAGTTTACGATTCTCTTCGGGTTGAGGGAGCTCTGCAACATAATAATAAGCAATGGAATACTTAATCAAACTCCTCTACACCAGCCCATGCAAACAGAAGGCTTCCAATCCGTCTTATCAAAATGGGCCACTAAGAGGCAACGAAGGATTAGATGGGATCTCCTCGAAGATAAGAAAGGTTGGCTGGGCAATCCAATCCCTGCAGCATGATTTATATCCAATATGATTTCTTAGTCCATTAATGCAGCTACTCCACTGTAACATTATAGGTCTTATTAAATCCAAGGTTATTCAAGATCTCAATCGCGAGGTGATTCTACTGATTTATGAGGTTTTTTCCAGCACGTTTGGAGACTTCAATGCAGTCCTAACACAAGAAGAAAGGGTTGTAATCTCTTCAATCGAGTTTCCGCGAATGAGTTTAATGATGTCATTTCACACAATAACCTGATTGTTCTCTCTATTCCTTAGGGCTTTCTCTGGGTCTATAATAATCATGGTGGCAAATATCTGGGCGCTTCTTGATAGAGGCTTTGTGAACTCATCATGGATTCATGCCAATTGGGTCTCTATACTGATTCCTAGATATGCATCTGATCACAGTCCACTTTTTGTTGCTTCTCAAGCGGTACCAAAGCTCAAAAAGATCCCCTCTTTCCCGCTTATGAGGTTTGGGGTAGAACATCCAGATCTAAT
Organism: Musa schizocarpa; assembly: GCA_900464855.2. Taxonomy (NCBI): domain Eukaryota; kingdom Viridiplantae; phylum Streptophyta; class Magnoliopsida; order Zingiberales; family Musaceae; genus Musa; species Musa schizocarpa. Next base: position 7,594 of record LR890044.1, read on the forward strand.
TTCAGTTTGGGGTAGAACATCCGGATCTTATTTCAGTTGTCAGACAGTAATGGGATCCGCCCTTGTTTGAGCTCACCTAAGTCATGGGATAAAGTTTGGGCTCACCTATTATTAGAGTGCTCAGCTAACAAACAAATAATATGACCTATAGAGTATTTCAAACTTGCTTGGGCGGGCGGGGATATGAATTCTAAGCAGCACTTGAAACAGAATTGGCAGATGTGCAAGAATGGGTAGTTTATCTAGTTAATGTGACTGATGAGCAAGAATGGGTTGGTAGTTTCTAGTTAATGTGACTGATGACATCAATTATGGGAGATAAAGAATAAATCTGCAGGGCGCACATATGCTGATCTTTCTTGCTGCTTGCTGAGCACATATGCTGATCCTTCTTTTTGCTTGCTTTCGTTTGAGACCCCCCCTGTTAATTTGTTAAGTTTTGTGGATTCCACAGAGAATATATAATGTGTCCATGTGCTACTTTACAATGAAAGGCAGGGAAAAGGAGCCGCTACATTTAGCCATATTTTAACAAACACAAATGCGGATGGATTGATTAGAGCATCATATTCATCCATCCCTGAAATTCATTAATTATAGTGTGGAAGGAACTTCTGGTCTACCTCGCACAATGAGCCTTTCTACTAGAATAAAGGAATTAGCGCAGGACTGCTATGCAATTGATAGGATTCAAAGAGGCGGAAGTAAAGAGGATTCAAAGAGGAGGAAGTTAAGTATGATGAAAGCTGTCTTGTCTCTATGCCATCAATCTCGGCTCGGTACTGAAAGATACGTGATAACCACCCACAGTTTTAAACAACAGATGAAGGGTCTTTTTCTCTTGTTGAAATAGTTTTCTCTCTGCTGTTTATTATATTCGGGGGATACTGGTGCAATGGTGCCGAGGCTCTCAGGGTTCTGCCCCCGGAACAGGTAATGTAAGCTCCATCACAGCCAAGCCCATATAGCATGAGTCATAATATAAAGGAATTGGATCAGAATCTTTCAGGGATAATAATGGACCATATTGAAATGCGGATACTCTCTGGTGGCCTTTCTTCCCCTCCAAAGGGTTCGTTTTGCTAATTACTAGAACTATGCTTATTGAACTATAAAGCAGCTTTCTTTGTTTGAAGTTAGCATTGTATCCTTATACTAGTGAAAATACCCCACTTATCCATATCATTTTGGAAATAGGCTTTGTTCCCATTGATGCATATTAATAGATATTGAGACTCTTGTAATAGATATGGAGACTCTTGCTTTATTTTCGATATTGATACTATGGATTTGATTCTTTGTTGGCAGTGCTTAGCTTAGCATAGTAATAATCTTAGCCATCTTAGCATGGATCACTTCACAGGAACAAGGGATCATTCTGCATTATCAAGCAAGAGTTTTGGTGCTTCAATTCCGAACCTTTCCATTGCTTAGTCCTTTTTGTGATAAAATAGATATCTCACCCCTGATGTGTAAGAAGCGCTTTAGATAAAAGTGAAGTAATGATTCAAAACATAAGAGATCAACTTATTTGGCAAACCAATCAAAGAGAAGATTGTGGACTACCCTTAAACTGAGCGCTTTCAATCTTATGTAGCTAGCTAGCCTAATGTAGCTAGCCTTGTATAATAAGACTTGGACTTTGTTTGGGGTTAATAAAGGATGTGAAACTGAAACTCCTAGCCGCCAGGAGAGCTCCACGGTGATCATGGGCGACAGAAGATGCCTCCACCTTGGCTTCATTCATTAATATACTACTTAAGATTAATATTAAACTAATATAATTGATGGATATTCAGTGAGACTTTCCTCTTGAATAAATATTGAATGAGAAGTTTATTCGAGAGAGTACGAAACATCGGTGAAAAGATTGAGTGGGCTCACAAAGAACCCGGAATTAAGTTATGGATGAATAAAGAGAAAGTATGGATTAAGAAAGTATGAAGAACCGGGAGGTGGACATAGTACTGGAGAGAAAGCGCCTATTGGAGGTGGACATAGTACTGGAGAGAAAGCCTATCGTCTCTATGCCTGCGGAAGTAAGCTATTAATTTCCTGGTTGGATAGAACCTGGAGTGGGAGATGGGGTCGGATTCTATTAGTTGACTAAGCATAAAATGATACTTTTCAATGAAATGAGAAAAGACTTCTTTATAATGAGAAAAGAGAAAATACTTTGTAATGAGAAAAGACTTCTAAATGAGAAAAGATCAATTTGTTGGTACCGGCCTTTTCCTTTGATACTAGTTGGTACCGGCCTTTTCCTTTGATACTAAATAATGATCAATTTGTTGGTACCGGCCTTTTCCTTTGAGAATCAAACATCTAAAGTTATAACAAACTAATGTGGAATTCCTCGTCTCGTGCATAAGCGGGCATGTGAAGGAAGCTGCTTTGCTAGCTTGTTTCGGGCGAACACTCGTTTATACAGGGCATAGTTGTCCTGCTCGTCGCTACGATCCCAATCACGATCTGATAGTAACATGAAAATCCAGGAAGATGGTATTATTCGTTCGCGAAAGAAAGCAAATAAAAAGGGGGATTGATTTAGAGCCAGATATGACGTAGTAGAGTAGAGCCCCGTGCACACATTAGGAAAGATTTATGCGAAAAAGGCTGCTTCCGGTAGGAAAACTGTAAGATCCCAATATATCATATAATATAATATAAATAATAGAATAAGTTTAGAGTAATAGATATGAGAAAATGGAGATATATAATAGAATAGAAGATAAAATGTAGCAGGTATAAGGAAGGGGAAATAGGGTAAGCCGGTCGAAAGCACTTCCTCCTAGTAGTCTTTTCAGCTTCAGTTAGGAGTTTAAGATGTTCAGTCATGCTTCACTTGGAAAAGGAAGGGGCTAACCCTTATCGAGCACAGGATAGGCAATTGAGCTAGCCTATTCATTATGGGGAATCCATGCTCCGGGTCTAATCGAGCTTACCTCCTCTAGCTTTCTCCTTAGGGCTTTATCTCGTTAAGCCAAAGACGCCCCAAGACAAGGTACTACTGTTGGGGGAAGGGGAAATTCTAAATGGAGTAGAACCTGGCTTACGTAGCCGTGAGAAGATTAGCTTCTTTCTTGCTTTCAAGTGGTGGCTTCTATGCACCAACGCAGACTCAAAGTGCTCCCTGAACCGTGCAATAAAGTAACCCATCATACGGCAGGCTATCAAACCCAGGGGACTTTGTCAAAGCGCTTGATCCTTTGCACTTACCCAAATCACCAGCCTATCCTCTCTCTTTATGGGGCTCTCGCGGGAATAAATACAAATTGGCGTTTTTAACATAGGCGTAAGGAAGATCACATTAATTCTTTCTCATCTGCAGGATCAGGTTCAGTGATAAAGTAATCCCTTGTTTCAGTTTAAAGTAATCCCTTGTTTCATCTGTCGGTGATTGGCTTGTCGGTTATTCAAGTTCATCAGTAAAGTCTACCAGATCAGAAGCGGTTGTATCTTAATTAGGATCAAAAGCATACATAATACAGATCTTCTAGCGGGATAAGATTCCAAAGATATGGGGGCAGCTTACTTTTCTCTTTCTACTTGTTATTGCAACCTTGCTTAAATCATTTCTCATTTCTTGTGCTCTCCCATTATAGATTTAACTAACAAACAGGATACTCCTTCGCTTGCTTACTTTGTTTGTCTCCGAGCCAAGTGGTCAACTAACCTTGAGGGAATAAAAGAATAGGATAACAGATTCAACCAATTACTTAAGGGCTGGAACAGGTCTCTTTACCAACTCTTTACTTGCTGACGCCATGAACGACGAAAGCCTAAATATAGTCTATTATTTGGTCTCCAAGTTATGCTCTTATAGCCAAGTTATGCTCTTATAGAATTTGTGCATGAGACTCACAATCCGCAAGGCGTTGCGCTAAGCTTATTGTTGCTCAGGACGCTTACTCATACTTTTACGTTAGTGAGTTAGTTTGTAGGTAGAGTCCGTTTTCTTTTGTTACTATAGTTCATGTGTCATTGTAGCGAGTATTATCCGATAGAAATGGAATGAATGCGAAGGCCGGCGGTAGACCAGGCAATTAAATCAGTGTCGAGTTCCCCTTTATCATGCGTAGGTGCTGTAGCTCAAACAAGGTGGTTTCATTTCAGTATAGTTCCAGAAGCAACAATATAGTTCCAGAAGCAACAATAACAAGGGGCGGCCCAACTAGTAAAGTTTTTCGCGTTAGTCAGGGGCGGACGTCACCTTTCCTTTGTCTTGAGTGGAAAGTGCTTTGTTACTGCTCTGTGGGCAACTATCTCTTTTGAATGTAAGCGAGTGTAAGGAGCAAGCACACTTTCAACAGTACGAAACTACTTTCCTATCTCGGCGGAAACATAAAGTCAAACAAACTTACAATAAGGGCCCGACAAACATAATGAATTGCCTTAAGCGCTCCATGGGCATTCTCTTCTACTTCTGTAACTCTACTTGAAACAAGCAGTGTTGTTTACAGAGTTCTATCATGGATGGATGCACTAAAAAGATAAAGATTACTAGCATTACTCAACACTCTATTGAAGGACAAAGGCAAAGGCAGAGGCAAAGGCACCCCTCACCATTGAAGAGAGGCACCCATGCGCCCGATACGCCCTGGAATCTAGCGTTCACACTATCGAAAGAAATAGAATATAATCTAGCCGAGACATACTCCAACTCATTTCTTTCTGCCTTACTGGCTACTCAACATTCGTAGATACTTTATAGACTTGAACGATACTGGAACTATACGCTTACTTTCTATCCTTGCTTTTTATCTACGTAGCCAGGGTCACACTTATCTTAGGTACCCAAAAGCTGTAAATAAGCCCATCCTCTACCACTATACTCGAATGCACTGCTTCATCTGGGCATTCCGCTTCCTTCCCATAATTTTCATCTACTACGGACTTTGAATCTACTACTGGCCCTCCGATAATAGCTTACTTTTTCGAACAGTTGATGATCTAGCTTCTACTTTAGATCCCGATCCTTACTCCTCTACTTTAATACTCGTTTGCTAGTTCCTTTCGTGCGACTTCTTCTCTCGCAGACAACACTCGAACAGGGCGAACAGAAAACTCCACTTCATCAGGACTGGACTTATGGATGCCGTACCTTTACTTAAAGTCTAAAGTCTTAATTTGAGAATGTAGTTTTATAGCACGCCGGTTTGCCATAAATAAAGCTCATACAGGGGGTTGTGACTAAGTCCCCCTGATGCTACTTAATATGGGCCTTACCCTTATTCTATTACACGAACACAGGAGATAGAGCACCGAACTCAACAGAGTCAAGAGATGCTTCCCCGCAATACCGCACTCCCACAATAACTCAACTCTTTGGATCACATAAAGGTTCAGGCTTCAGAAAATAACCCTTATTTCGAATACTTAGCGGGCTGTAAACTATTCTTTTTTGTCGTTGAGCTGAGGCTAAACCACACTAATGGCTAATTCCCTCTCTTGTCCACCGAAATGCTAAACTAATGCCTTTGCTTGCTTAATAAGACTTGCCTCTTTTAAACCCTCTAACGCTTACTTTCTTCCTCCCCAAACTATACTTTATTGAATTCTGTATTGATAGCTTTAGTCTGCGACTCCTCTTTCTATTAGTCTGCTTTTCCTTCTTTTTTGATTCTGTAGTTACCGATCTGCTTTGCTTCTTAGACTTAGGCGACCTCTGCCTTTCTTTGATTCCAACTTTACTAGGTTCTGAAATTGCTGATTCTATTTGCTTATATTAATTATGAAATTGCTTAGACTTTCGAACATAGGAATAAGAACAATAAATAGGGGTTATGCTTAGGATCTAGGCAAGGATAGCGAGTATTGGATGATAACTCCATTACAGAACTACTAGCTTTGATTATTACTACAACGACTATTAGGCTAAAGGAATTAGTGCCACAAAAAGCAAGACTAAATGTAGGTAGCGGGAGACTCCACCTATAAGTAAGAGATCTAGATCCGGGGGGAGTAGCTACATACTAAAAAGCTGCAGTTGGGTTCTTTAGTACCCTCTATTAACACACGGGGTTGGGTTATTTATCTCAGAAGAAATTCTTAGAAGCGCTAGTGGTAGTTTTCATCCCTCGGATAGGTAATGCAAGTCAAGAGTAAAGCCCTAGAAGCTGTAGCGGGATTCTTTAATGAGTCAATCAAGATACTTTATAAGCATTTATAGAATTAAAGTCAACAGTACGTCCTCTCTTGCCAATAAGAGGAATGAATGCTAAGGGAGGCCTACTATAATACATGAAGTCATACTTTTAGGCGGGAAAGGCATACTCGAATACATGAAAGTCATACTTTTAGGCAGGAAAGGCATACTCGAACATTGGTATTGAGACCGGGATGGGAATACTAAAACTCGGCATTGAAGGTATGGTAGGGAGGGCAGGCTTAGAAGCTGTATCGGCATCCCTAGTTGTACAATAAAAGGCAGGGCTAGAAGCTCGTAGGCTGTAATGCAATCCTTTATATGGGGTTTTTTAGCATTGGAGGTAGTAGTTGCTGCCTTATCCGTAGGAGTTCCAGCCTTGTAAGCCTCCGGCTCAGTGTATTATGCCCACATTCCAAATTCTTAGAGGCAGGGTTTAGCGGTGGTTTCGTTCTTGTACACTGGCGTTTGATCCCAATTAGGCCCTATCTCCGTGAAGCTTGAGTACTTGTTTACTTGTCTCTCATATCCTATAGCAACTTATCTTTATTCTATTAATAAACTAGAGACTTTCTATAAATTAAACAATGCTACTTTATCTTTATTCTATCAGTGGGTGCACTAGACCATGCCATACCTATTACATTGGCTCCAAACTTTTATACCTATTCTAATTCTATTGACTAGCACTTTACATACCTAGGCGATTGACTCTAACTCTAATTATGATTTGTCATATCAAACATATATCTTTAATTGCGACACTCAAACTATTCCCTTACTGACCCAAGGAATATTCCCTAACTGTTGATTAAATTCTGAAACTTGATAGATGATTCCCTGTTTTTGTACTAAATTCTTCTACTGTGGAGTTTGATTCCACTGATTACGTTTCGGTCCAGTAGGGTACCAAGTCAATCTTACTTAATGGATAGGATTTGCCTACTAGGGACAAAAGCCTTAATAACTGCGGTTCCATTCTTTTACGCCCGGGTTCGATCCCCAGTTTCGAGTGTGAGTTTGGTTCAGTGTCTCAATTCTTTAGTTTGTGTGAAGAGGTGAAGCCAGTAGCTGATGAGTTCAATCCTGTTGTTTCGGCTTTGGCTCTTGCTTTCCCATTTCATCCAATAGATCATGTCATATACCTACTAGAGCTTCTAATGCATTTGATTCCTATCCAATAGTTCTTCCAATAGGCATTTAGAGACAAGTCCCCCTGCGCGGTTTCAAGCAAGGGAGGTTATCCTTAAAAGTTTATAAACGGAGCAAGCCTTGAGCAGTAGGTAAGGTTCTAGTTCCGTAGGGGAAGTTATCAGGTAAGTAGCTATGTCCTAAAAGTCAGGATATAATACCAACCTCAAGAATGCAAGGCAGGATCGATTATTGTTATCCGCAGTTAGAGTTTCAGTTTTTACTATAGTCGTACAACCTATTAGCATAGTATATAAGCTTGAGACCAATAGGCAAGGCTTATAGAGACAGGAAGAGCGGACTCGGAGAATAGATAGTAAGGCTTAGCTAACGGAGAGGCGAGCTAACAAACAAGACTCTCGGGTGTAAGTCAAAGAATTCAAAACTTACAAGCAATACTTTAAGGCAGGAAAGGCATACCACAAAAAATCCAATAAAGAGGTAAAGTCCGGGGGGACAGCCTTGGGAGCGCTCGTTCAATTCTACTGAGTTAAGATAGAGCATCGGACTTTTCTGAAAGAGAGGTAGCCTTAGAGCCGGGGAAGGCATAGCGCAAGGTATGAGTTACAGACCAATAGAAGGCACCACTTAAGACTTCAACAAGCAAGTTACATACTGATACAACAGCTAATCAGACTACACCCGTTAAGAGCCAGACTTAAAGCACCTAGTCGGAGGTGAGCTAGTAGTTTCTGAGTGGAATACCAAACTAGTAGCTGCCCAGTAGTAGTACTCCAGGTAGTCCTGTTTAATCCCAAACTAGGAGTCAAAGTAGGAGTAGTGGCATTGCGGTAAGTTCATGAAACTCTTCCTAGATGCGGGCCAAGCAACGGATAGACAAGCAACGGCTTGCGCCGTTGCGCGGCAGCAACAGTAGCATGTTATAACTGGTTATAACAATTCCTTTGTTCGTGTTGCGCGGCAGCAAGTAACAGTCATAACAAAGTTATTACAATCTATGTTTTCAGCGGTAAGATGGAATTGACTAGTAGCTTGACTGATAGCCAGGTGGTTAATTCTATTCCTGCGAGTCTTGAGCGAGGGAATCCTGCTAGTATTGAGCGAGTACAATTCAAGAGTTCACCTGTATTAAGGGCTAAAGGAGCGAAACACATGGCAAGGACCCATACGAGGCACCTATATCTATATTCTATATTATTCACATCTATAGTGGACATGAGAAAAGATCTGCTCCCGTTAGTGCTTCCTTGAAAGTACTGGCTCTGGCTCTTCTCTTTGAGTGAATGAACCCCTACCTAAAGAACTCTCCTGTATTTCTGCTGCGTAGGTAGAGTTGAAAGGGTTACGGGACAAGGAACTGTAGGCTGAGGCTCCTCCCCTCTAAAGTAGGAAAGTCAGAAGCCTAAAGGAGTTCCCCCGTACGAAAGAATTGAACAAGTAAGTGACTGCCGCGTAACTACTATATGGGCTGAAACACCTGATAGAGAGTCGCCAACAAGCACTTCTGGAACTATTCCTCTCAAGTCACTTAGGTTTAAGCAGCAACCGCTTCTGTCCTGGAATCTATCTCTTTCTGTGCGAGTTAAAGTCAGGGAATTCAATAAGTGGGTGGAGGGTTGGCTAAGTCAACTTGTCTCTTCTCTGCTTGTCCGGTGGGGTAGCTCGCTTTAGTAGAATCCTTTTCTGTGCGGGGAAGGTGTTGGCATCGGTAGTCAATTCCATTACTTTATGTTGTATCTGATCTAGCTCCAGCTTCTATCTCATACCATACCTAAGAATTAGCAAGAGGGTACGGAGCCTGAGATATCGGAAAAGAGATATACCGAATGCAGTTAATAGTTGTCAGCTGCAAATCATTCTTTACTTAATTAAACTCCCCTTTACCTTGAAGTGAGGAATTCCCTGTATTCTTACTGGTTTTGAAGCAGAAGCTAGAGTCGCTAAGGATCATAAGATTAATTAGATACTCGATCAGGATTCAAAGAAAGAGAAAAAGCCTTTCCGATAGTTAGTAACAATCTTAAACTATCATTTCATTCTGACTTATAGACTTTATAGTTGCATTCCCTTAGTATCCTCCCTATATGCCTAATTACATATTCTTAATATCTTCATTCTAATATCTTCATTCGACTCTTTGTTTACTCCTTATCGATAGTAGGAATTTGCCTCTAAAGTTGGAAAGTAGATGCATTCTTATCCTGCTCCTGGAAACGGAAACTACCACCTTTATTAATCTTGTAAGCCTTCTTATGATCTTGCTATACCTGGCTCTAACTCTAAAGAAAAGAATGAAGCTGGAGCTTTTGCCACTGCCGCTGATGCTGAAAACGGAGTCTTTCTTGCCTTGCCCGAGACTTACAATAAGGGCCTCTTTCTCTGGTGTCGACTTTGATTACTGTTTCTTCTGGGCGGTCCTGCTTCGTCACCTGCACAAGTAAGAATGAAAGAATGGAATGGTAGATGCTACACTACTGATACGCTAATGAGTAAGTTTATTCCGATCCGCCAAGCTACTACTAGACAAGCTGTGGAATCCGTATAGGCAACGAGAGTGGATTCCCTATAGGCAACCTGGTATGAACTTCTATTCCTCAACTCTGACTGAAATTCTGCAATTCCTACTTTGGAGATAAAAACTTGTCTACTTGTCCCTAAGCTCCCTGGTCTACTTGTCCCTAAGCTCCCTGCTTGCAACTAAACCTTAATTATTCTATGTCAACTATCCCTCTATTCTTAGCTGTATTCTTTATTTCTTGCTTTGTCTACTTTCCTGCTTGGCCTGAACTAACTTTACTGAACAAACTGAATAGAAGGTATCGCTCCACATTTGGAATAAAGAATAAAAACACTCCTGACATATGACTTGATGAACACAAGCTACAGAACAAAAATGACTTTATGAAACACAAGCTACAGAACAAAACAAACTAGGGCGAAAGCAAGTATAGAAGGGATAAAGCTATCTCAACGGCACGCAACTCCCGTTTTCTAGAGTGGAGCAGAGCTTCTTTCTACTGTTCTTTTGTACGGACTCAACTGATGTAGTTTCTCATTCAATTCTGTCGAACTCCAACAAGGGAGATTAGGTACAACACTCCTACTCACTATCCCCGCTCCGCTGCCCATCTTATTCTTTCGCTAAGGCAGCAAGTCCTTTATTTTATGGATTTTCAATAATAAAGAGAGATAATTTCTCATTTGATCTTTTGATCGCTGAAGCCACAAATAATGAAACACCCTACCTTCCCGCGCTTGCAGCTTCCTGACTTGATCTCGCTTCTTCTCTCGGCACAGCTTCTTATACTTATCCGGCTGCTTATGATATTACTTTTGATTCTGCTTAGACAACTTATTCTCTTGTAGACAGAATTAGAACAGAAATATACTCTAAGGATCTATACTCCTAACCAGTACTATATTCTTTTATTCCCAATACAGCTACGTCAGTACGTTATTCTTACCTTAACAGAACAACAACTCCATTAGCTGAAGTCAAATCACAGAAGAAAAATACCCAAGCTTCTTCCCTTTTACTGCTTGAGCAACTAAGTAGTAAGTAGAGTAGAGCCAGGCTGTCAACTAAACTCCTACAGCGCAGAAAGAAATGGACACTTTTTCACTTCTGCCGAGCCAACAAATAATTATGAAACTTTACCTTACAGCTTCCTTAAATGGGTAGGCGCATCCCGCCATTTCCGACCAAAACTGGAATTGCAGCTTCCTATCTAACTGCTTATAAAACGGATGAAACTATTGATTCGACTAGAACAGAACCTAGACAACAACACTAAAACATAGCACCTCCACTAAGAAACGGTCCAAGGAATGCAGCCTAGAAGATTACTTGTTTCAAGTCCGGCAAGTCACTACTCATGTTATGCGTTTAGTGGCTTTTAAACAACTAAGGTAAATAACCTCTCTTTTCTCTTAGCACCAACCGATAATTAAATAAAGGTAAAGCACCAATTCTTTCTTTAATGGAAATAGGCTTATCGTCGCCAACGCAAGGAATTGTACCTAACTTTAGCACTAAACTTGCGCCTTAAAACAATTGACTACTTCTTCTTGATACAATGACTTTCGCACAGCCCATGATCCTGCTTATAATCCTTATCCTATCTCTTATCTGGTTTTGTTCCTACTGAAAATAGATCCATCTCTTGCTTCCCTAACTGCTGTTTAAATACATTTGGATTAATAAAAAACATAACCCCGAGGAGAGTAATACCGATCTTATTTGTTAACTCTCTAATAAACAAGTGAAAATAGCTCGTTAACGCGCATATCAAAGTAGCTTCACTGACCCATACTTTATTCCTCTTGCCCGAACTCGCATTAGCCGATAAAACAGGAATCAAATTAGCGTAGGGTCCCACCAGTAAAAGATTTAAGTCTATCAGATCGGGGGGATAGCAGCCAAATATTCTATCCCGGAACTAAACTTTACTTCTTCAGCTTCAGTACAGAGAGTTCCAGTAGGATCTTTCTCTTTCACTATGAAGTCGTAAACTTTCCTTGCAATACTTACCTTTTGCCAACCTCTACTCGACTTGAAGAACCGACACAATCACCTACGGAAACTGAACATCTCAGTAATTCCCGATATAGAAGTAAACAAAGTTCCCTATACTATAAGGTGTATCGGGTAAGCTCGGTGTATCGGGTAAGCTCGGTGTAGCGGGTAAGCTCGGTGTGTAGCAGGTAGTCTGAAATTCCATTCTTTTCTGTGGCCTGGCCCCCCCACTATGGTTATATAATTTAGTGCCTTCTAGGAACAGGCAATTTTCATTCTTCTGATCCTAGAACTGGACCTGCAACTGGACCTGGCCGATTCTCTCAACTCTACTGAAGGATATCTTGCTTCAAAGCCGGAATACTACCTTCTTGCTCTCAACACCACTGAAGGATATCTTGCTTCAAAGCCGGAATACTACCTTCTTGCTCTCAACTCCACTTGAAGACGAAAACAACACTGCTTGGCATTAAAAACACGTCTTAATTGATGCTCCTTGCTCTATTTGTTTGATACGCAATAGTCTCTCTTTAGTTAACTCCCTGATTGCTTTCCCGCTTGCTTTCTTCTTAACTGCTAATGGGCTGAGTATCGGTATAAATCTGTTTGGTGTGAAAGCCCTCTAAATCGTTGGCTACTGCCGCGCAACACGAACGACTTGGTTATAGGGTGGCGAAGAGAGCAATTAAGAGCACTAGACTATAGGGTGGCCCCAAAAGAGTGGAGGCTAATCTTATTAAGAGTGGAATTCTCACTTTAGAGATAAGAAGCATTGGGTGGGTTAGTTAGCTTAGAGCACATGGGTAGTTACCTACAGCTATGAGACCCCTAGCTCCATCCTATTATTAGGGTTCTGCCCGTTAGAGGTATTTCTGACTCAACAAGTAGACGAGTTTTCGCTATTCTGATATTCTTACCTTCGAGAAGGAGCAAGAGGGTGGTTAGTTACCGGATTCCATTATACACCTAGAGGGAGAGGAGAACTCCCATTATGAAGTTGCGGGACACCTCGCATCAAAGCCGGTAAGAGAATCCTTCTTCCCAACACCTCGTAGGCATTTGATAAGAACTAAAGTTTCTAGGTAGAGTATAAAGTCCAGGGTATCAAGTCTAGGTATCAAGCCCAGTACCGTTGTAGTAGCGAGTTTTCTGCTTTAGTGTCATTATTATAAGTAGTGGAATGATTTCCTATTGAAGGAGTTAGAGTTTAGTCTCATGGGGAATTGCCAGCCCGTTACTATTAATTCGGTCAGTTCATAAAGTAGAGTTATCGCCCCTGAAAGTAGTACTCCAGTTGAATCATCTGTATTAGTTTACTTCGGATTGCCTGCACAGTCTTCGCAGTTAGATGAGCCGGAGGTGTTGTAGAGTAGTTAAATCAGTAGGCGTAGTGGTCTGGTCAAGTTTAATATGTATTTGTAGACAATAGTTGTTGACCGGGAGATGGAGAACTTTCAACAAGGAGACCTGCTTTGAGATGCTGCTCGGGGCTCTTCAGGGCAGGGAATTTCATCTTATTATATCATAATAATCTATATCATAATAATCTTCAGGAGAAAGTTCAATAGGGAAGAGGTAGAAGCGGTGTTGGGAATGGGAAGAAATAGACATATGATTCTCTTAAAGAAAGGGCGGTGAGGCAGTGTAGTGGTGAGGCAGTGTAGTTAAGTATTGGCAGCATCTCTTTTCTTTGAAGTTATACGCTAAGGGAGCAAGTAAGTAAGGGAATAAAGCATCTAGTTAAATGACTTAGCAACTAGGCAAGAAGGGAATAAATAATGACTTAACTCCTTAGCAACATTGCTTAATTATAAGGGCTGATAGGAGTGTTTGAGTGACTTATAGAGTAGCTTGCCTGATAGGAGTGGTTGAGTGACTTAGTGTGGGTGTTTGGTACAGGCCCAGAGGTCATTTTATACACTTATCTACTTTATACTTTAGCTCGGTTGCTGATGGTGATCCTGCTTCCATTCCCTTAGCCCGAGAGACTTTCCAGCTCCAACTACTGATCCAGCAACTGATCTTGTTTACAATGCTACTTTGACTTTCCTTTTGATCGGTCTAATAGGAATAGCTCATCTAACTAAGGCAACAAATACTGATTCCACAATTGAATTAAGGGCTGGAGCACGCTAGGCCAAAGCTTCTGATCTGGTAGACCTAACTGGCACCACTACTTGTTGGGGCATTTCGACTTGTTGGGGCTGTAAACCGGGTGTTTTACCTACCCTCTTTAACTAATTCAATTCTTAAGTAGTTATTGCTTGGAGTTTCATCTTATAAAGAAGCAAAGCAGGGTGAGTTAGGTCGTAGATGGTAAAGATGTTAGAGGATATAAAGATTATAGGCAAAAATGTAATAGAACAACAGATAGAGATCTTAAAGCACTAGGTATACAATCTTATACTTTTGATACTTTCGATTATACTTATTCTCTTGTAGACTTAACTCGAACACTCCCCTATCCTTTCCCAGGGGTTCGCTTCAAACTTATACTAATGTTCAGTCTATCTTTGATTATTACTAAATGAATGAATTATTCCGGTTTCCTAGTTGATACAGAAACTTTTCTTTTATTCTAGGCTGGTTCTACTACACAGGGTTTTCCAAACTATCCAAAATGAGATTTAGGTCCTACTCTGCATCGAAGGAAGGTCCTATTCCCATTAATAGAAGGTACCTCAGTGATTCTTCGTTCGGTCGTGCACCAACTCATTCTTCTATTAACATAAATGAGTCTTTGGATGGTGTGGTTCTATTGTTATCGCACGTCGGACATCGGTGGCGATATAAGGTAATCAATCAAAATGCGTAATCCATAAAAATACGTAATCCAGACAACTCATATAAGTAAGATTTACCCCAGGAAGTAGGTATAAGAAGTATAAAGCATTTCTTTTTAGTGCGAGCAGGGATGATTCGCTTCTCAGACACCGAAGTATTAAGCTTAAACAAAAACCTTGGAATGAAAGCAGAGAATAGTAATCCCAAACTATAAACTTGGAATGAAAGCGGAGACAGAGAATACGAATCCAAACCCATACATAGTTAATACACGGGATGTGTTTGGCAATAAGGAACTCTACACAATGTATTTATTAATGGTTATTCAAAATAATGTAGTTATTCCAGATAATGTATTTATTAATGGTTATTCCAAGTTTCTGCAACCACAACTGCAGGAAGAAACAACAATGTTTTTTATTTAGAGTTATTACAAGTGATTAATTCGTAGCGGCAGCCTATCAACAGAAAAGACGAAGTGTGGATTGTCATTGAAATGCTTTTTGATAGATATGTTGAGCTCGAATTCTTTATTGTTAAAACGAATTACTTTATAGATGCTTATATATGCTAACTGATATGGCGCTAACTGAGAAGTCGAAGAACCCTTGTATGCTTATACACGCTATAACCTAACACACATTACGTATGCTTATATACATGAACCTACCACACTGTATGTATGCTTACGTACGCTACCCTCTAACACATTCCTTTGCGTATGTGGAGTGGATCTGCCTCGCCAAGTACATTAGGCTCGAAAGGGATACTTGAAGCAATGGATACCTTACCTTAACTCGAACATAGGAATCAAAGAACAAACAATGAGAAAAGCCCCTAGCATACAAGAAGAGAACCCGGGCATAAAAGTCACAAACCATAAGCAAACCACTAGAAAAATCACCCTGTTACTAGAATCAAATAATGGACTTCTGTTATATGATAATGTATTATGATAATGGATAATGTCTTTTCGCGAGCCAGACTTTTAGGACCTACCTCGCAACCCCTACGCTATACTCATACGCAACGCACACAACTAGGGACCCGGGACCCACATCATACTGTGGACACACATCCATTGCACCCTATGCGGCTAAAGGACCCCCATACTTGTACTAGAGAAGCCCCATAATAGATATTCTCAATCCAATTAATGACAATAAAACAATAGGCATTAATGAAAAAAGAAAAAACAATAGAAAAAGCTGTTCCATTGCCACAAAAAGAGGAAAACTCAAACCCAGACCCCTAAAAGAGAGGAAAACCAGAACCCTTTTTAGACCACGTTACTACTCTCAAACTCTAAACGCCGACTCTCCAATATTATTATAAAATAACTGGAAATACTTATTAATATTGTATATGAGAAATTGTACATGATAATTAATAACCGCATACATAAGTTAATACCCACATTGCATAAGATAGTGTTTTAACAAGCCAATCCAGAAAGAAGAATGAAAGGTAGCTGTATACGTTGCTTGTTTGCCCCAACTCATACTAACACCGATGAAGACAGGTGACGAAGAAAGCACTTTTGATAACTCATACAGTAGTTGCTTTTCTGCCTTCCCTAACGTGAAACTGATCTGGGCGATTCGACTCCTGCGCCAATACCGGAGATTCTACTTGCACCCTATGAAACTATACTTGAAGTTCAATACTATATCCAAAAAGGTAATCTAACCTCTGCTCTGACTTGAAGCTTTAATCAAAAATATCGGCACAGTTAGTTACTCCACCCACTGACTTATTTAATGAATATGTACTTACAAGTACTCAAGTTATTTACTGACTTTACTTAAGGAATAGGGTACTTACTTTACTTAGCTTACTTCTTTTCTTCTGCTAATTAAGTGGATCCTTCTCTAGCATCTGATCTCGTCTCCTTTCCTCCAAGCGGAAAAGCAGACAAGTTACTTGGCGGGCTTGATCGTACTCCAGATCTTTCGTACTCTAGATCTTGTTATTGTTCCTGATGCTTACTTATGTTGGGACTGGTAATACTTAATGCTTCAGTCAATAAATACCCCTGAATTAATTCTTTCTAGTCTAGCACAGAATCAGAAGATCATGGAAATTGAACTTACGTTTTAGCTGATACACGATGTCTTGCCAAAACTTATATAACGGGGGAGTCAAACTGTAATTTATAACTCCCAGTAGTAAGTATGTATTTGCTAAAAGCTAAGTCAAAAATTTGTATATGCTTGCCTTATAGCAAAGAATAACAACTGACGCGCCACATTATTAGTTTCTTGTCGGAGTAGTATTCTACCTTAAGAACAATCACATCTGGATCTGCCCTTCCACTTTGTATAGGCTCCAATACTGTAGTTATTTTTCTGCTCGTTAGTGCGAGTGATCCTTCGCCCCCACCCTTAAGAAACTGGGGATGAAACTAGAGCAGTACTGGCACCCGATGAGACCCCTATGGCGACTAGACCTATGGCTACTAGACCCATCCTAAGGCTACTGAGTGAAATTATGAGTCTTATACTAGTTAGACCTATATGTCGTAGTTACTATCTTCTTCTGACTTTCCCGCCTTCAATGCCTATGTTTGAGTATCCCTTTCCTCACTAGCAAACTCACACTCTTTCTAGGTTTTGCAAACTCACATTGCTTTGTATGACTCTTACTGTCCTTGCTGTCACCCTAACTCTACTTACTTTTAGTCTGATTTCACTAATCAACCTACAACTTCTGAGAGCTCAACTCGGAACTGTGAATTACACTGCTAACTATCAGCTCGAAACCACAGCTAGCAAGGCGTACCTACTCTTTGGCCACCCATTCATTGGTGTATGGGTTAACTCCATATATTCTAATAATAATAATAATAGAAAGAGAGATATCGATGCGTAACTATAATACTAATAGTCGAAATCAAGAATATGAGAATACTACTTATAAGAATTGAACCCGCAAAGTAAGTCCACAAGCCTAACTTCCCCAGCTACCAAACTCAAAATAGTGCTTTTCGTTCTTCAGCTACTTACATTGACTCTTACTTGTTAGCTTGAGCCTGTCATCTATAACTCCTACTCTTAAACAACTCTCTGGAAGTCGCGGACCTCTCCAAAACACATACAATGTCTTAAAGAATACAAATCTACCAGTCAGAATAGGATAAAGAAGTAGGAACTCCCATAGTGCCCAACAGACTAAAGCGCATAACTAAGGCTTTCGCTATACTTATATAAAACCTACGGTTCTTAAGCTACTGATCCCAAAGCTCTCTACTTACTTTTAGTCCCGTACAGCTTCTTTCACTCTTTAACTACAGCTTAAAAGCCTTTGAACTTATAAGTAATAATATAGATATGATCCAGCACACTTACTAGTTAGAATACAACTCTAGGACAAACATAGCTTTTACTACAGCCCTTCATTCGGTACCTTGGCTTTCAACCTGGCTTTGCTTTCCCTATCCTATGTCTACTCGCTTGAAAACTAGAACAACTGTTTCTAATTCCTGCTTGAGCTAACGGGTCGTCTTTGATTCTTAAGCTCATGGGTACGATGTCGTTCACCTAGCTACTAACTACAGGAAGGAACCTCTGGGGATACAGGATATAGGTAGTCTAACATAGGACCAAACACCTCAGTATAGGAATAGGGCAACGATGTAGTGCCTAAGAGCATTAGTCGTATGAGTCCGGTATATAATCTAGCGCATCCCCAGGAGAGGTATAAACCCACTCTACCGGGAACAAGAATAGGGCCTGGGCATACGCCACTTACTTTGCGTACTTTCTTTCTTTAAACGCGGAGTGGGATCCCCAACTTCAGAACTTGTATGACCTTCTTAGTGTTGTTTTTCGAGTATCAGAGGAATCAACACTAGAAAGTGAATCGAACCCGGTAATTATTGAATCAACCTAAAACTTCTAAGGCAACAACTAGTTACTAGGAATTTCACACGTATCTATCCTAATGGAACAGCGGAGGGCTTAATCATACTCGTTTGGTCGCGCACCCTGTCTTAAAGCCTTTCGCTCTGTCTTCCCCTGCCATAAGTGTTACTTTTTCCTTTCTATTAGCCTTGCTTCTAAACTGAAGTATGCCAGATCTCTGTCTACAAGGCACTACTTAAATCAATGCCTCACAAAACCTATCTCGAATAAGGCATTACTTACCAAAAGCCTATCCTGCCTTACTCACTTTCTTTACTTGGTTTCAACCTACTACCACTTCCTTTGATTCTGATTACACCATGAAACTAACATACTTATAAGAACCAAACTCAGAACTCCTTCTTTACACACACTACAAAAATAAACCCTTGCCCTACTAGCTATTGTTCTTATACCTTGGGCACTTAAACTGTATCAACTACCTCGAACCCCGCTGACCTATGAGCTTAACCTACCTGGCTTTAAGGACTAAGACCCCATTTATTATTCTTTTACTACTAAAAATAGAGGTTTACTGTCCTGACTTTCCAACTTAACTACTCCTATAATCACCTTGCTTGACTTTACCTTAGTCTAGAGCCCTTTGTTTTGATTTTAAGCACTATTACTCAGCCTAGGTCTAAACCCTATCCTATGCCTCCTCTGCCTTACATGCCTATGTACGAGGTTTACTCTGATACTCTTGCCTTAATTCCTTGGGTAGCAGTGTAGGCCTCAACTCCTCGTTAAAGGTCTTGTTCACCAGATCCGGTGGTTAGTCCGAAACTCCTTAGCAGCACTCTTAGGCTACGTCCCTTTAACCTTATATAACGAACAACATAAGATGAATAGTTATATTGGTATGATCAATAGTCTAGTATTGGTATGATCTATAGGTTATTATCATACTTAGTTTAGTGAGCACCAGCACTCAATCCACTAGCATCACAATGAGTATGGATAGTCACAGAATGGGTTTTCTCCCCAAGAAAGCGGAACGGAACTCCATAGCACAGGAACGAACCCTCACTTTTAGAATTGAACTCGAGCCTAGGAACTCGGACCGGGGGACAGAGATCCGGAACTAAACACCTAACAGTAGTAGTAGGCTTCAAGCAGTAACAAGGAATTTAATAAGTAAGTAAAAGAGTTCAGCTAGTTCTTAATAGACTGGAAACCGGGACTTAACCAAAGTGGTATCGGTATTAGATTAAACCGAGTGGTATCGGTATTAGAATCAAACTAGCAACTAGTAATTTCAGAAAGAAGTTGGAAAAAAACTGCTACTTTATCAGAATCAAACACTACCGGACAAGGCTTTTACCCACTATTGATAAGGCGATAACTCTGAACTTAGAATCCAAGTATTTCTATTTGACGCTGAAACGAAAAACAAGTAATTAAACCAACACTCCCAAGAATAGGCCTGCCACTACTACTTATAAGACTTAAACTCATAACCGGGGATCTCACCACTCTTGACAAGAACAGAGCTACAGCTAACAGATTGAAACAAACAACCGGGGATCTCACCACTACTAAGCAAGAACAGAGCTACAGCTAACAGATTGAAACAAACAACCGGGGATCTCACCACTACTAAGCAAGAACAGAGCTACAGCTAACAGATTGAAACAAACAACCGATAAACCTACTAATGCTTCTCGGAATGTCACTAATCAGTAATAGAATCAAACAAGGAATAGGGAAATACACACTACTATTAGAAAGAATAGAACTGGTGTCTCTCATACTTGAAGGAATACGGGAACCAACTCTCAAGTAAGAACCAATCTCATAATACAGAATATACCTAACACTGAAAAGAATGGAAAAAGCAACCAGGAAGTCAACCAAGGGAGACAACACTGAGCCCTCATAGCAAGGAAATACACTATTGCTCCCAAGGCTCCCATGCCTTTCTTCAAATCTAATATTCCTATCTCTAGGGCTTACTTTACTTTATCTAATTCTTCCAATCAATACTTTCATGCTTTAACAGCTGCTTCTAATAATGAAATCACTGTTAACAAACAATAGAACAGTATCCAATGCAAAAAGGGTGAGCTCAAACCTTGCTTGACTTTAATTAAGAAGTTAACTACCAACCAGGGACCGAACTCATACTACTAACAAGAAAGCAACTTTGTGGTGATGATATAGAATTTCACTAGGAAGAAAAAGACTCAATCTAAGAACGAAGGCTTTCACTGCTGACAACAAGGTCTCAACTCGAGATAGAGAACTAAACAAATAAGTAAAAGAACTAAACCGGTGCTAACAAACATAAAACAAGTAATAGGGAATTGCGCTACTGACCTAGCATCTTTAACTGCTTATTTTAACTCCACTACAGACAACAAGGCTCTCACTGCTGTCTCTTATTCTTAATATCCTAACTTGCTTTCTTTACCCCCAGGAGTTGGTCCTTACTTGCTAGCTTCCGCGAGCCTTGCTTGTGTTCGCTCCAAGCCAACCATCCTTTCTTTTACGCTAAGACCACCGATTCGAATCATACTGAACTTTCTCTTATTCTTTAATTGTGTTAACGATTTCAGTATTACCTGGACAGGCGACTAGGCCTGCTCCTAACATTACTTAGCTCAGAAGTGAGCCTTACCTTCCTCACTTTAAGTCTCGAGCAGCTTTATGGAATTCCCCTACATAAGTAAAAGAATGAGAAGTACTAGGACAAGCAGCGTAGAGTAATTCTACGAAGACAAAAGCTGCAATAACTACAAAAAAGAAAGACTCATTTTGTGTTTTTATTATTACAGTGGTGTTTGAGTAGTTTGACTTCCATAGGTCACTGAGATAAAGGATAGATATACAGAGATAGGGTAGTGACAAGCTCAGCCTAGCAAGCCAGACTCCAAGGATAGGGGAGCTAGAATCGAGGAAGGTCAAGGGAGATTTCAAATGAGTAGAGGAAAGCTCTGACTAACAAGCAAGCATGCAAGGAGCAACACAACACGGAGACTAAAAGAAAAAAGAGAGGTAGGCTCCATCTAACAAGTTAAAATCTGTATCCGAACTAAGAAGAGAAGTTCATAGACTAAAAGTGGGGAAAGAAAGGTTCAAAGACAACAGTGAAAGCCTAGCATGTATAGGATTAAAAGCTATAGCTCCATTTCTTATTTGTATTGATTTGATTCCGATAGTTAGTAGTTTGACTCCAATCCAAGGTAAGAGGGACTGGCTACGAGGCAGTAGTTTTTGTTTAAGAGCAGGTTAGTGATTGCATTCTCGCTACTATATGAGTAAGGTTGGAAAGCAAAGATCCGGATCAGTGACTACAGAACCCAAGTGAGTAGTTGGAAGCCCTATAGCAGTCGGGGAAGTCCCAGTTTATGGATCTATTTATGATATAATATTTAGTGGAATGTGCCTGTTCGAAGCTATGGCCTCGCCCGGTCCAGGTTCTATTCTTTTTAGGATAGTATATAACTCTTTTCTTTAGTCGTTCCATTGCTATAAGTTGGAGTAAAGTCTTGCCCTCAAACCTGGCATTCTTCTTATGCAGAGGCTTTCAGCACCCGAACACAGTTAAGCTCCCGTTTTAACTCGTAGAAAACAGGAGCTAAAGGGCTTCCTTGAACACAGGACTTCCTCATAACAGGAGCAGCCACTTCCTTATTTTGATTATTATGTATTTCTAAATAAATCTGGATCGGGTCTAGATCATACCTTAGGCTTAGGATCATAATCTAGTATAATAGACTTCAGTGACAGGGCACATAAGTGTTCCTAAGCTCTATCCGACCTAGCTAAATCCTCTGGGCCAAGACGACAAGCAAACGAATACAGGCAAACACTAGGACTACCAAAGAAAGGACTGGAATTAACGTCTTACAGTAAAGCTCCCTGCTGCCATGGAATGAGGACTCCCAATAACTAATAACTCCGATAATTAGTATCAAAGTCAAGTTCAGCGTCGGGTCAGAAAGGGGAGTTTCAGAAGACCACTTCTTTTAGTTATCATAGTTTCTACCCCTTATAGTAAAGGTTGTCCACAAAGCAGGAAGTACTGAATGCGAAAGGAGAGTTCCTGATTCAAGTGGAGAGTTCCAGTTCTTGTGTGAGTTAGAGTGTCATCCCTAGTGGAATCCGTTCTGTTCTCCTAGCCGGTGTAAAAGTAAGTGCTCTTTTCCCACCCGCCGTTACTGCTCTCGTAGTCGTAGCAGCTCTTGTCACTGAGAACTTGACTTGCCGCCCGCCCCTCAAAGGCTCCCGGTATGAGTTTTATATTTGATATGATGGGTTGAATGGTGGAAGAATCCATCCCCGCCCCACCAATAAAGGAATTATGTGGAATGTATAGCACCTAACCTAATCCCTTCTGCTACTATCGGATATCCTTGCTTCGCCAGCGGAGGACAGACAATAAATGACTGATTACAGAGCCAACAGGAGAACACCACTTCCAGCCTGCACTTAAAAAATAGGCTAGCTTGCCTTCTTCCTTTAAATTCAAAGAGTTGTTCCAAAGGATCCAAATGGCCAGTGATTCAACCTGACCCGACTCGTTTGGCTTCCTCTGGCTTCCGAACGCACCGGCTAATAGTAAACCTACAAGCAATAAATAGGGAAGGAAGGTATTGTCAGAAAAGGTAAAATCTACTTACCTGGTCAACCATAGTTTCTTTGATCATGCCGGAATGGGGAAGAAAAGAGCTCCTTAGCGAGAAGAAAACCCGGAGAGCCTCCGCTCTCTACATAATATCCTAAAAGACCTCTCCCGTCAGGGGTCGCCCTATATATTAACAAATGATATAGGGTTGTAAGAAACGAAAACACATGATATAGGGTTGTCATAAACTCAAACTTCTCTATGTTGGAATATATTAATACCCCATTCTCAAATTTGATAGGAATACCCAATTCTATAATCAAGGTGTAGAATCGAAGGCTAAGTACTCTTATAAGGGTGGAGAATCGAATAGAAGGTGGCGTAAGCCTTTTCATAGAAAGAGCGAGAGAAGAGAGAAAGGCTTTCGAAACCTGCCAATCAATCCACTAGTTACCCTTATTCCATAGATTCTGTATTTCCAGTGTGGAATGCGGCTTGCTACGACTACTTTTCTTTACTATTCTCTTGCTAGACTACTTTTCTTTACTATTCCAGTATAGCGTCGTCCGGCTTGCTTGGTCCGGTTCATGTGGAGATGCCGGTTACGAGCGGGGCATGCCAGCTGTGTCGGTCGTTCCTCTACTTTTGGTTGTCTCGACTGCATTCTCTTTTGTATTCCCAAGCGAATGTTCACTATTTAACCAATCAGTAGCTTAATCCTGGATAGGCTTTTAAGGTCCTTACCATTATCGAATTGTCGAAGTAAACTCTTTGCCTTCTTTACTGCCAGCATCAAGACGAGCGGTTACCTCAGAGCTAGGATAAGTAATCTCTGTCTTATTTGGAATGCCCCATGATTTTAGCGAGTGGTTGGGTGGCCTTTTACACTAACGTGGCTAGGCCTTGTAAAGCTTTAAGGTAGGCTCCATAGCTATCTTTGTAGCCGGTCAAGAACAAAAGAAATCAGAATGAGGCGTTGGGTGGCCCTATTAATTTCTAATAGCTCAAAGGAAGTCGAGCCCATATTACATTACCTAGAGCGACAGGCCAAATCCACCAACTTGGTCTTAATTAGTATGCTTACTCAGTGCGCCGGTGAAGATTGGTCACATAGGTTACCCACCGTTGGGCATATACACAAACAACCTCAAAAACAACGACAGGAAACACGCCATTCATTATAGTGTATGGAGCTGAAGCCATCATTCATTCCCCGGTCACCTGTCTACGATTGGCGCATCGATTGGGAGCCTTAACATAATTAGTCTGAAGCGAAAACAAACACTTTACTCCAATTTATACATACCGAGGAAGATGGCACTGTGCGAGAGCAACAGCGTCATGGCATGATAGGCAGTTACGTCAGAAATCTATTTTCAAAAGCCTACCAGACTTGGCACAGAGCATCTCTTTCTTATCTGACCCTTCGGGTGGTAACAGGGAAGCTCTCTAATAGATCACTTAAGACAACAAAGGAAATGAACTAAAGCAAAGGACTTCCAGAAACGGATCACCATTTTCCGCCAGAAGAGAAGAATTCACACAGCTGCTCTGTTCTCAGTGGGAGAAGACTCAGGACCAGTCGTTCGGTCATTTAGCACGAACTTCACTGCCCTAGCGGGAAAGGCCCTAACCTTCGGTAACATCCTTAGTGCCAATTAGAATAACAGCAGGTAAGATATTAAACAAAAGAGAATGCGCCTCACGACCTTCATTACTCCCTTGCCTAATTCAGAGATTAAACGAGTAAGAACGAAACTCACTATATACATTATAAGAGAAAGATTAAAAGAATAGACTTATTTCATCCCTATCTTTTCAGTCGACTCACTTCGTCCCTAGCCCGCGGAAACAAACTGACAATAAAGAGGAAAAAGAACAACTAAGGTGAGGATATCCATGAACTAGAAAAAACACTATGTGGTCATTCATTACGGGGTTTTATGAACTTGTACTTTAACTATAGTAGAGGAATGGGACCTTTGCCTTTGCTTCCAATGCGCTCGGCTTCAAGCACTGGAATAAGACTAACTCCTTTTAGCTATATGATCCTTACCCACTATCCTAGCCATAGTTTCTCTTAACCCTTAGGAGATGGATGATTATACCCTTGACCTTACACGAGTGCTACCAATCGTGGAAGAACTAACTTCGCTGCACTTGTAAGTATCGAAGCCTTTAGTTCGGTACGAACAAAACTCACTGAGCCGGTACGGAAACCCGTAGGTCAGCTCTCCTTTCTGCTGACTCCTCACAGCCTACTACTAAAGAGATGCGAAACAAGAGGTAAAACGCATAAAGTCTAATTCTCTTACAAAAGGGAAGCGTGCTCCTCACCTTCCTATTATGCATCTCCAGCTGATGCTTTGCTTGAATACGATTGATCCGAGGTGGAATGCCAGATTTACTTACTTTGCTCACTCTAGCTACCCACTTTACAAGTCAAGGCTTTCAACACCTTACTGACTCTAGGACTAGGACTATAAATGCCTGGCGGAGAACTATTTGGCTGAATAGCAAGAGTCTGCCTTCAAATAAGCCATTTACCGTTACGAGTCCCTATCGCTAGGGATATTCTAACTAGTGAAATAGCACCAAGAGCCTTAAGAAAGGAAAGGTTCTCCTCGGAAAGAGCCTTAAGAAAGGAAAGGTTCTCGTCGGACCATAAGAATCTCTTTATCTCCCTATACCTGTAGATGTTGCAGTCTTGGGAGCATTCTCTTCTTATACTATGGATTTTAGGTAAAACGCAAGTGAGGTTTCAAGCCATAGGGCATCTAGTCGCCTTCTTCCTATTTGCATTAGAGGAGGATCAAATGGCAGGGGAAGTTAGGAAGATTGAGAGCGTTAAAGTCAGAGAGCTTTTTCTAGTCTATATAACAGTCCCGGGATAAGTCCTAAGTCAATATGATATAGATAGTCATCATTTCTGTTTCTTGATCGTTACAAGGGGATGGGGTGACCCGGACAATCTCTTTCTTGACTTCTGACACATTGGTAAGGGCTATAAGTTCTTTTGACAAAGATAAGAGTACCTCGCGTCCTTCATTCCGTCATGCTTTTAATATTCCCTCAAGTAAAGTTAAGTCGATTGCCTTGCTTACTGTCTGAGCTGTATGCTATAACACTTATAAATAAGAGGTTCAGATGGGGATTACCCCGAGATGCCTTCCCAAGCCCGACTTTACCGCTTTATGGAATCGGAAGGAAGCAGAATCTCCTATTGCTTGAAGAATTTGTTTAAGTCAGTGGAATCAGCATCCGCATGGTTCCGGTCAGAATATCTTACTTCTTAGCACTAAGTCCTTCATACTCTCTTTCTTTCTGCTCTTGTTGAATCATGAAGATAATCTATTTCTTTGCGAACGGCAGTAGAAGTTAAAGTAGATGCTTTTTCATCCTCTATAGAAGCTGTTCAAGTGTTGCCGACAAGATCAGACAGATACGGGATCCGGAAAGTTTCTAGGGCCAAGAAGTTAAGTACTACTATATAGGGTAGAAAGTGGAAGTAGAGTAGATAACTTCCTCAGCGCGTTGGTTGTCCTTATTGGGTTTTTGTTCGCGCCTAGTTCTTGTCTTGTTTAATCCTTTGCCTCACCTGCTCTTGAAACAATCACTCCCATAGAATCTCTTTATTACCTGACTTTAGCACTTATAAGCTTATGATCCCTGACTTTAGCACTTCAGTACTTGGAACTTAAGCTGCAATAAACTAATATTATCCTAGAAAAACGGATTCCACTAAAACAGACCAGCGGGCAACTTACTTTCCTGTCGGCTTCTGTCCCTACTCCTGTTCCTACTCTGGCTCCTGACTCTATACTTCTGGAATCGACAACACTCGCTCGCACTGCAGATAATCATATGACTAAGGATTCTTTTACTGCTTATACTTATTCTCGAACAGGGGGGAACTGTTGAGTCCTCATAATGTGCTTATACTTATTCTCGAACAGGAACTGTTGAGTCCTAATAATGAATGGAATCTTTTACTTGGCGCTTGAGGAGAGTTGGACGAGTCAACAAATATTTAATGTATTCTTTCAAGCACGGATTCAAATAGTAATCTTTCTTTCTCTTAGTGCCCGACCTAAACTCGCATCTGATCTAATGACTTTTCTATACTCCTGCATTTACCTTGATAATTTGATATTGAACAACTTCTCTTAGCGCCGAGGAAACTAATATAGATCTTTCGAGGGCGGAAAGCAAACTCCCTATCACCGACGACTACAACAAGACTTACACCTTAACCGAGATACAACACTGCAAAACCTTTGATTCTTTAACGACCAGAGTACCTGCCCTCTATACGAGATTCCACTTGCTTCGAGAAACTCCATATACTTTAGACTTGACCTTGAACAGAAGGATACTCTACTTCAGGACAGACAAAAACCAGAACTGAAAGAGACTCAAGGACAGACTCGTATGAAGGACAGACACAAGCTATAGTCATATATATCGTTAATACAGTAGTAACAAATAATAACGACAGAACAAGCTTATGCTCTTGTTTCATTTCAGCAGCTGACTTGTGCACTGCTTCTAATCCTTCTTTTATTCTTCCTGCTTGGCGAGCCTTGATTGGGTTTTCTCTTTCCCCGGCTTCCCTCGGAACATTGAATCCCGTAAGTAACTTCGTTCCCCAGCCTTTTCCTTCTAGGCTTATAGTAGCCCTTCCGTAACCAAGAGAAAGCCTAGTATAAGACCATACATACTACCATAGAGAAGGGAAAGCCCACCTCGGAAGCCATTTTACCATGAGTTCACAGCTTAGGATCATAAGTAAGGATCCCATCCCGTCTTTAAAGCAATGGTATACGACTCCGCTGCTTGCTTAGGAGAGCTCCTTTTTGATTAGTTGTGTGTTCTACCGTTAAGAGAAGGATTTACAAACCCTAGGTCAAAGCGAAACAGCATATTTATCTGCACCGGAAAGGTATTCGTGAGCAATAGCTTATTTTCTTTAAGCTTCTTCAACAAAAGAAAGAAAGCAATTATATCTAAAGAAAGCCCTCCAACTGAAGAAATAGCTGCGAATGCAAGCGGAACTGCCTTACTGTCCTCGGAGGGTTAATCAATAGGAATAGGCAGAGAATGCCCAGCCCAATATGACGGGTCTTTTGCTTTTATGTTTTCTCATCTCTAGAATCAGCTGTTCTCGAACGGAACACTCGCTAACGTTTAGGCTCTGAACAAAACTCCTTACGCTATAAAACGATTTGAAAGAGTGCCCCCCTATATGGATCAAATAAAAAGGGGAAAGGAACCTTAAGCAATTCCTGAGAACTATGACTAAGCATGGCATGCCTCTAAAGATCGCTTCTTCTAAGAATGGGATATCCCTTGCCCTGGCTTGATTACGAAGAGGAGGCTGTCTCATCTCATGGGAGAGTCGAAGCCCTACGGCTAGGACGTAAGCCAGCCGGAAACCTACAAATCTACTTTAGCATTTATGTGCCACAACTTGATGGGTGGACGGAGATACAAAATATGCTCTGTCAACGGATTCGAGTACTTTATTATTGCATACGTAAGAAAATGTCACGTATAGAAAAGAAGCAATGCGGAGTATGGACAAGAAGCAATGCAGAGTATAGACTATTGGATTGCCCCCCAGGCCACTTATTTCTATTTATTTTAGCGATTTGAAAATGCATCGAATTGCATACAGCATACGTATTAAATGAAAACACACCTTCCCCAGCGGTGCCATCAATGAGAATCGAAGCGAAGCAAGCACAGCCCCATTGCCAAGTCTTCCTCAAATAAAGCTTCCTCTCTGTATAAAGTAAACAATCTTTCTCTTTTCTCTTTGAGTTTGGTAGAATCTTATTCATTTCTTTCAGTGGTATTCGAATGATAGGGGTATTTTCTCTAATTCCCAGAAAAGAGGAATCCGTGTCCTAGATCACTGATATGACGGTAACCTTAAGTTTCTGCAAGGGATAAGGAAGAAAGGGATAGATTCAATTGATAGGCTTGTGCAATCTATAGTCTAGATTCAATTCTCTCGATCCACTCTCATTTATTATGTAATTTCAAGAATTTATCTATGTCATTTCAAGATACGAAAGACGAAATATAATGTTAGTATTGGGCCATATCAAGCGGAACTGAGTATTATATTAGACTAGAAGATTGCCTTATTCTGCAGGATAGAAAAAGAGTTTCAGGAAGGTCACTTCTCTAAGTCCGGCCACCACAAAGCAATGCCATTCAGATGGTAACAGGAGAAGACCCGGGCTGTTTCCTTAGGAGCCTGGTTTAGGAAAGTGAAAAGGGGCTACAAAAGGAAATACCTAAAAAACTCTGGGAAATAGTAATCTCCAAAAATACCAAAATGCTTTTGAAGAGATTGGCCGCCATGCCCGACATCAAGTGGAAGAGTAAACATTCCTCTTTTTACAAGACAAGAGGCCTTGTGGCCCTAAGGTATCTAACTACCTCCTCTTCCTGTTCTATTGATCAAAAGCATCCAGCAGCGCCATGCCTTATTTAATAAGTAGACACTTCCCTGATCCCCACGACCATGGAGAATATGGGAGCACAAAAAGCCTAAGAATCCGTTTCCCCCTCTTAATCCTTGCTGCTTCCTTAACTGTTGACCTATTATCATGCATGGTCCGGGTGCTAGCAAGAAAGTTCCAGCATCAGCATCCTATACCCTTAGGATAATACCCTTAAGCATCAGCATCCTATACCCTTAGGATAATACCCTTCTCAGAAAAGCCGTCAGATCTTTATTCCTTAACAAGCACAGCACATTAACAAAAGTCAACACGAGAAATACCCCTGCTAGGAAGGACCAATGAGGGCTCTGTAACTACCAAACACTTTACAAACCCTCCTTCACAAGTAACAACCAAATTAAGTTTCATGTCAGTTATATAATCCCAAAACAGAAATTCCCCACTCTATTTATCTCTCTAATGTCTTTCTAAAAAACTCCTCTTTGAGTCATCTAGTTTAAATAAATCCAAAGAGTACTACTAAAGATATAGAGAAAGCAAAAGTGGGGCCAATCCAAAATATACTAATTTGTAGTAAAATGACAGTTTAGGATGTTTCGAATAAGCGGTGCATGGATTTTCTTCTTTATGGTCTTGCATATGGGAATTCAGGCTTTGGTAAATATATGGGATATAGATTCGGGAGCTTTGGTGTGAGCTACAGAGGAGCAATAGCCATTTGGATTCTCAGCTCTTTCTTTGGAAACTTGATAAGATCATTCAATTGTTCAGCCTCACAGACCAAGACACAGAATGGAAGCAGAGAATTAGTGACTATAGAGACTTGAGCAAAATGCAGTTGATATGATGCACTCAAAATCATTACTCCTTGAACGGGGCTATTACTAGCTAAAATGTTTCATAGGTGTCATCCAAGTCAACCAGACGGAAATCCCACTTTCGCTTTCCTTGCTGGCAAGAGAGGAATAGGTTTAATCTAATAGGGACTCGGTAATAACTCTCAAAATGGGTTGCTGACGCCGGCCTTTCTTAATCCCCGAATCCTTGCTGCCTCTGTAAGAGTGGGCCTCTTCTCATGATTTGGGTGAACACTGTCAAGTCCCAACATAAGCATCCTACGCATCTCCACTGCATGAAACGTCCCTTTCCACTTTGGAGAAACTGCCTAAATATGTTTACCTCTATCTCTTTAGCTCCATACCTAAGAAAAAAGCACCGTACCAGCATCATCGACAGGCCTTTTACCTCTAGCTACCTCTAGCACCACTACACCGAAGCTGTAAACATCCGTTTGATGTGATAGAAGACCAGAATCCACATATTATTGAGCAAGATATCCCATTGTCCCAGCTGGTATTCTAGCTTCTCTGGTCATAGAACTATCTGAACTAGATGCAACTCAAAAGAAAGCTCCCACTCCATTTGTTCCTACTCCAACTCCGGAATTAGAAGAGAATCTTTCCTATCGAGCACGGGGTATAGATCTTTGGAAAACCATACCTTACCTTCATTCTTCAACGGAAACGGATCCCGAGTCAAACAGCCGTAAAACAATTCTTTCTGGAACAACTTCCTTACGCGGTAAACTCGCTGACGCAAAACTAGCCTTAGCACAAAGTCTTGCTTCGACTGATGATCTGTAGATCTCTCCGGAGTCTGATGCGTCTTTATCTTGTCGACTCTACTTTCCCGTATTCTGATCCTTTATCTGAAACGAGAACTCTACTTTAAGACGAAAACTCCAGAGATGAGCATTCCTTTAGATGAGATTACTTCTTTCGCACCCTGAACTAAGGTAAGGAGTATCATATAGTTAAACCCTGAACTAAGGTAAGGAGTATCATATATTAAAGTATATGCCCATAGAAAAGAATGGAATTGAGTGCACCACTGCTTTAAAAGTAAACAGAGCCAGCAAGCATAGAATACGAAAAAAAACTGAAAGGAAGCAATACTATGTTGAGTTTTTTTTATATATAATAGATTCTCCTATATTTGTGGGGGTAGTTATCTATTCTTTGATTACAGGCCAGTATCGCCCTCCGGGTTTCTCGGCGCATCTAGCTCTAAAGTGCATTCGGCTAACGGAGCTTGTTGCTGTAGATTCAAAGTAAGGTAAGGAAAGTCAGCAGTTAGAGTAGTGGAATCAGTAGTAGGAGCTAGTCTCTTCTACTTACTAGTCTAATTCTTATTAGTGTCTTTTTCATTCTCATTTTGTTGACCCAGAAGTTACTTGAGAGGAGAGGTAGGCCAAGTGGTGCTGTTAAAGAGGCAGTAAAGTCTATAGTTCTAGTATGCAGAATAAAATGCAGAGTCTAAGACAAGCTAATTCCATGACTGTTTTCGGGGGAGTAAAGTTTCCAGTGTGTTGGAGATGAGTCCCCTTCCGCCCTTAACCCTTACACCTTACTTGATACTTCATTAAGCTCAACTTTAACTCAATTCTTTGGACCACACCTAGCTTCAGCAGATGGGCATTCTTTATTCCATTCTGAAATTCCCCTGCATATAACAGAACTTGGCAGAGGAAACTAAATTCTGAAACGTTAACTTTAGGGAAAGAGTACTAGGTTAGTGACATCTTCTATCTCTTAAGGCAGAGAAGCGGTAAGTAAACTCAATTCTGGTATTATAACTTTAGAGAAAGAGCACTCGGTAGGTTAGTGACCAATATCTATAACACAGAGCTCAATCCTCTTCTTTGGTTTGATACCTGAATAGCTAAATCCTATTGTCGGCTTGTCTTATAGCTCAGCAGATAGATAAGTATTCCCCCAGAATTACAGTATTTACATCTCTACTGTGTGAAGTAACTCACTAGTTGTTTGAGAGTTATGAGCAAGTCCTGAGTGCAGGCTATGAAGCTAAGGTTAAGTATAAAGTGGGGGTTTGCGCTGTCTAGGAGTTAAATTCCTTGATTTCCTGGTTGACAAGGTGCTTAGGGAGTTGACTATTTCAATGAATTCTTTGACTTGCGTCTTAGTGAGCTTCTACGGGGTGCGTAAGTCAGTCAGTCGTCCGGTGACGGTGAGTTCCAGTTAGTTGCTCGATAGATTCTATTCGT
The DNA here is from genome assembly GCA_900464855.2 of Musa schizocarpa. Lineage (NCBI taxonomy): Eukaryota > Viridiplantae > Streptophyta > Magnoliopsida > Zingiberales > Musaceae > Musa > Musa schizocarpa. The sequence continues at coordinate 40,206 of LR890044.1, forward strand.
TGAGGAGAGTCCCTTATTGTCAGTTCTGGAGTATGGGGGAGAGGGGATAGAGTTCCGTATCGTATAGAACAAGTAATTAAGCCACGGCTACAGGTAGATCACACCAGAAGCAAGCAAGGGCATATAGAATTAGGTTCTCTAGGTAAGGTTGTTTACATTCCTAGGGTATATTACAATATATATTCCATTACCCTTTGCGCTAACGGAAAGATGGTTTCCATTCCTGCTTTTACTTGTGCTAATGGAGTTTACGAAGAAGCCGAATGCTAATCGAATACTGAGGTTTTATAGTAGAAAGTATTGTATGGAATTGAAACTAGACTCTAGGAATTGAAACTACTCACGTTACTTTTGCTTAAAAACTCACTCCTTCCACGCATTCTGAACTCTTTACGCACAGATCAATTGCACTGTCAACAACTCCCGGCAACTCTAACATAAATTGATTAACTGGATGTTCTATCAAGTGAATGCACCTAGAAACTATGTTCCCGTTAGCGAACTACTTACCGGGGTGAAAAACCAAGACTTTGGACTTAACCTTGAAACCGCTCCTTTGGATGACACTGCTTTGCTTCGTTTAAGAGACAGAATTAGGACCTCGTAATAACTCTACGGAGTAACTAGTTATAACAATTCCTTTCTTATCATTACAATTCCTTTGGGGCCGCTAGTCGGTAGTTAGTTATTCGCAAGTAAAGGAGGCATACTGTGGTCTTGTTACTTCTCCTTCTCAAAAGGATCAGGTATAGAATCCGTTCTTTATATTTCTATTTTAATGCAACCCGCACCTTGGATTCTTTGGCAAAGAAAATAAGGAGTTGAGTACAAGAAAGGATTTAACCGAATAAGAAAGGTATACCCATAGAAACTGACCCATGGAATAGTCTGCAATCGAATCGTTGTTATATCTTATTATTCATCGTTGTTCTATCTTATTGAATTTGAATAGAATAATCCGCAATCGAATCGTTGTTATATCTTATTGAATAGAATAGTAAGCAAGGCGAATCGTTGTTATATCTTATTATTATTATTAAAGCGCTAGCGCACCCAGCTAATAAAACGAAACTCCTTTAAATGAGATCAATGGCTTCATCTACTAGACCACCAGGAGCTGCTATTGCCTCCGCTCATGAATCAACTACGTGGTAAGGAGTATCACTAGCTTATAGACCTATAGCACTAACGGCACTAGGAGTATATTCACCTTCCTTTCGTATGTCCCCTTTCTTTTTCATTGTCTTGCTCATCCGGTGCGGTGGCAATTCCATGGCGTCTGGTGCTTACAGATCCAATTGCATGGTTAGACAACGAAAGGGTTAAAATTGGTACACGCCAACTGGGTGGACTTTCCCATGTTGAAATAACCAAGCTTTACCAAAGATGATTGTGCATCAAATCTGGCACTAAGCATGCTACTTTTTAAGGGGCCCCGGGGAAAGCTCTTGTTCTGATACTACCATCGATACATATGCACTTTACCCATCCAAGCTCTACGGGAGACCAACTACAATAGATTACCAGAACAAAGAATCAAAAGCAAAGAGTAGATTCTCTGATCAAGTAAGCACTACCGGAACTGGCCTACTTACGGTAATCGCCTAGCAGACTTCTTTTTTTCCTTTCCACCTGCCGGTATTCGAGCAGCTTTCTACTTTGCTTTCTAATAAATAACAAGGTCAATAAAAAAACGACCCATTCCCTTTTTTTTGCGGGTATATTATTAATTCTAGGATATGTAAGTCCACTTTCCGCAGTCTAATCTCTCTATGGATTCATTTTCCCTTTTTTTTGACCAATCTATCTGTTCACTGAAGCTTGTAAGGAGCCTCCCTATTCTATCAAACAATCAGTACTCCCGCTTCTATATCCTCTACAGGAACAATAGCTGATCGAGCTGACAAATAGAAGGGTTTGGCTCTTGATATCGAGACATGAAACTTGGATCGAGATGGAGATGCTCCTGTGTCAGTTACTAGTCCATATCAAACTAAGTCAGGTATAAAGATAAGATTTTGATAAAGATAAGATTTACAGTCTAGAGGTATAAGATCGACGGTTGGACAGATACGGGAATGCCCAGGAAGATTGCCTGGGCTGGACATCTCATTCTAAAGAAGCTAGAGCGTGGCATTGAGCCAGCTTTGCCAGATCGGCCAAAACCGTCTTATAGCACAAGTAATGATAGGCGAGCAATCACGCACATGGTTTAGCGCTTTGTTGTGCTGTGCGGTCTTCTTTCAGGACCCGATGCTTCATCGGCTCTGGTTATGGCCGAGAACTAGCAATGGCAATGGTTATATAGAGATGAGAACTAGCAATGGCAATGGTTATATAGAGATCAAAAGTGTGAGGAGAGTTATTATATATGGGCCTGCCTCCTCCTCTTACAATGAATCCCGGGCTAGGCAGAACATAAACGTAAGGGGAATAGAGGCGATCTATATCGGCTGGGAATAAAAGTAGAAAGTCACTTTCAAGAATTAATTGCTCACAGCACCTCCCACCAGGAAATAATCTTTGTGCTTTCCATATTTATCGTTACCTTCTTTTGGTTTGAAAAGGGGGAAAGTCAGTCAGCATAGGAAAAGAAGCAGCTCTCTTCCATGCGAGCGATAGAATACTTTCTATCTATGTAAGAAAACAATTCCGCAAAGACCCATTATTCAACTAAGATAAAAGCAAGTAGCACCCTAACCTAGTCCGAATACCCCTTCCTATTCTTGTACTCCTACTAGATCTGTCTGGATTGGATGGATCTACTATAAGAGGCATAACTCGAGCCTCTATTTATGCCTTTAGGCAGGAGGAGCGACTGGGCTCTCTCGATTCATAGCAACAGGGAGAGTGAATGGCGGAAGCGGAACTTCAACATTACTTTTATGGCATGGCCGGTTTATTAATTCCTTATCTGGATAGAGCTATAAGCACAGTTAAGCTATCCCGCTTAGTGACTTCAACAAACTAGCACCCTAGGGAAGAATCTTGGTCCAACCCGAAAGGAAAGCTACTTTATGATAAGAATAAAACCGAGGGGTTTCGTCTGTCGAAAGTTACCCAGGAAAGCAAGATGCTATGGAAGGAGGGAAACCCGAAAACTACAATTTCATAGTTACCTGTTACCTTAGCCTGGTAAACCGACACCTATGAGGATATCCGGGGCATTCTCCTAACTTTCGGGATAAATGCACGACTTGAGAGCGCATCCGCTGCCCTTCTCTTGCTCGGGCGATATAAACACACTCCAGAGACCAGCCCGCTTAGTGACATAAACAAAGAAGCTCCCTGGGGCAAGGAAAGTTAGCCACCTCTTTCACCCTCGTAGGGGTTTCCTTCGATATAGGATTTTCAAAGGCATTACTACTATAATATGACTTTTCAGGTTTAATCATTTACTATAATATTACTTTTCAGGTTTAATCATTCTTCCACCTTAGCTTTTCAGGTTTCATCATTCTTCCATCTCGAGAGATCGATGTGGTAAGGGCGCTTTAACCTATATGAGCTTAGGAAAGCCCGTCTTTTGAATTAATTAACAAACCCATATGAGCTAGGAGCCCGTCTTTTTAATTAATTAACAAACCTTTTCCCTCAGTGGAGTGAGATCATCACGAGAAGGTTTTCGAAAACAGCTTAAAGACCGATTTCTCTGCGTAGACTCAGATCCAAATCTCATAGGTTTTACAAGAGTTTAGGGAATCTTTGGCAATCTCCTAGAGCGGGCTTAAAAAGAATTGACGAGTGAACAAAGAATAAACGGGGAAGCCTTATTCAATCAACTACAATAAGAAGAAGGACAGGCCAGCACAGCACCTATAGGAAGAAATCCAAAACGTCGAGGTCTATACGAGCCTATTATTGAGATTACTTATATTATCAAATTGGTTGTGCACATAGTAAACCTCCTACAAAGAGAGGGAGACCAATCCCCAGGAAAGGGAAAGGAAGGATCAGATCAATAGTATAAGATATCCCCGTCAAAGCAAGGAGCTTTTACTCTTGCTGTTAAAACTAAGGCTAAAGTGATGGATTTTGGACGGTTGCAAGTATTCTGTGGAGACTAGGAGTAACCCAAGTATCAGGACAGGAGCTGCGTCGATAGAAGACAGA
>UBIG03000001.1:600000-765000 GCA_900464855.2 Musa schizocarpa
CATCATAAAAAAGGGGGAGATTGTTGAATCTCGTATAGTGATGATGAAACCAATTGATAATTGTGTTTATGTTTTAATATATGTTTTGAGTAACGTAGGATGTTTCGATCAGGATGAGACAATTAAAGCAGGAAAAATCAAGTTGTGCCGGAGGAACATGTTAGAAGATTGGACGTCGGGCCGATGGATTGGTCGACGTATTGATAGAAGGCTTCGGGTCGTGGACTTGGGCATCGGGCCAAGAAGAGCGGGTTTTGCGCCAAGGATATCGAAGTTGCGGAGTCATCTGGCCGATTGGGCAATAGGCCGCAGGAGAGGACGATGCGTCGAAGAATCAGATAAAGCGTCGAGGGACCAATGACTTGCCGGACAACTTAGTTAATTGCTTAGGATTAATTGTCTCGATCAAAGTTTTGTTTTAAGTGTGCAGGATTAACTACGATGAAAGAAAGACATGCAGCAGGAGTTGCGCCGGAGTCAAGACTATGATCACGTTGGGAGTTCGAGAGCTCGATAGAAGTCCGGACGGTTGTCGGAGGTTTTGCGGAAACAAATCCGAGAAGTCCAGGAGCTTGCCAAAAGAAGCTCATTAGAACTCGCCAAGTGGATCGTCGCAAGTCTAGGAGTTTGCCAGAAGTCCGCCGGAGCATCGCCGGAGGTTCGTCGGATATTCGCCGAAAGAAGCGATTGACGCACCAGAGCAAGTTGCAGTAAATGTCTTAAGAAATTCATAGTTGGCACGATGATTAAGTTAGAAATGGGAGGTGATCCTATTAACTTAATCTTGGGGCAATTAGGTCCTTGAAAGACTCAAATTGGGCCGAATGGATCAGTCCATTCGAACCTAGATTACTTGGCCAGAGGTGGCACTGCATGGGTCAGCGGTGGCACCTCCCAAGGCTCAGTCTAGGAGCTTGGCTGTGCGGTGTAACCGCCTCTAACAGAGGTGCAACCACCCCAGTCAAGCGGTGGCACCGCCTGAGCTCGATCTCCGAGCTCTGGCCGGAGGTGCAACCACCCCTGACGAGCGATGGCACCGCCCAGAGGCTTAGTCTCCAAACTCTGCCAAGCGGTGCAATCACCCCAGTCAGGCGGTGCAACCGCCAGACCCCGAAATTTTGAGAATTGACAGTTTTAAGCTCGAAATTCAAACTAGTTTGGGGCCAATAAATACCCTACTCTTTCATCAATGAAAGACCAACGAAAACCACCGAAATCCTGTTCTTACTCTGTGATTTTTAGAGCTCAAAAGTGTTGGGAAATCTGCGGAGGGCGACATCATATGCGCAGCGGAAGAACAAGAAAACAAAAATCCCTGATTCCCAAAAAGATGTTCGTTGTCGTGCGAAGATTGGTGCGCAAAAATCCGCAAAACACAAAACTGCGTATAGAGATTGTGTTACCTAGGGAGATTGTATATCCCTGTTTCCTTGCAGATCCTTAGGAGAGGGTGAAGGAGGTCAAGCGTCCTCCTCTCTAGCGGTGATACACACAGCAGGGGTTGCGGCGACCCTCCTCAAAACTCGGGCCTCACGAGGTGGAGAGGGAGAGGAGAATAGGAAAGGCAAGCAAAGACTCTAGCCTATGAGGTCGTGAATCCCTCCTATTTATAGAGATCCCGTGTCAAACCCTAATGGGTCCTTCCCTAGTGGGTATTGGATCTCAGATCCAATAAGACAAAGGGCTCCGTCCGGATATCTCATATCCGAACCTCTAGTCATCGCAATGCCTACCATATGTGTGTGACCCTCTAGGCCCAATATCGAATGGGCCGTGAGTCATACCCTGTCGAAACTCCTTCTAACTTCGGTGAATTATTATCTCTGCAATAATTCACTCAACTCATCGACTACCGGGACGTACTAGGCCACTCTGTAGTAGTCCCAGCATCCATCTGAGGAATCCAATCCATTGGACTGTGTCGTCCTCGGTACCATATACCTATAGTCCCTCATCCATCTAATATCCCGGAGACTGTATATCGATCGAGCATAGTGTTGTCGGACCCCATACGGTTTCTACTTGAGTCTCGCTCTAATCGGATTCTCCTGGAGAACTCTTTCTCTCTCAACACGAATGACCCCGGCCCGGGGATTTGTCCGAGCAAGAACACATGGGATATTCCTCTCATGATGCCGAGAGTGGATGATCCTCTATCGAAACTCAATAGCCCTCGTAAGGTCGACTACCACTCCCAATGACCAGGTTTGTACTAGATGCGGGACAGCCAAACCTATAAGTCGGTATCAAAGAGTGGAGCACTCATCACAGACATCCTTAGTGTCTCAAGTCTAAGGACCGGATACACCACTAGGACTACGGAATCATTGTCGACAATAAGGCATCATCAACCATCCAAAGATTCCGTAAGTAGATCAATCAATGAACTCATTCTCCAATGAGCACTGTATTGTATCCCTAGTGTCCCTACACGAGCAGCTATGAGACCAGTTTGCATCCATCATATGGACGGGTATCTGACACACCCGGTCTATCCTATTATCCGATGTCCCTCTCGAAAGTAACCTATGACCGGGATTATTTAGGATATGTGTTTAAGGGTGAATCGATCTCATTATCGTGATCTCATCATGATCCGATTCCCATTGCACAAATCTAAGGACATCACAATATATATATGCATTTATGCAATAGTTATAAAGTGATATACGCCATAATATAATAAGCAAAAAGAGTCTACGTATCAAGTCACCCGTGCCATCACTCATTGATTGGGTTCTTTGGGCACCTATGACTAGCAATCTCCCACTTGACCTAAAGCCAATCACATATGTTCGATCCCCATCGGACCCTGTGACGCTTCCTTCAGACAAAATGAGACAACGGCTTTGTCGGTGGATCTGCAATATTATCTTCGGATGGAACTCTTTCCACTGCTACATCTCCTCGGGTTCGATCTCTCTTATAAGTTGGAACCTCCTCGGAACATGCTTAGATTTACGATGAGACCTAGGTTCCTTAAGCGAGCAATTGCCCGTTGTTGTCGCAATATAGGAGATCGGCTCTTAAATACCCGACGCGACTCGAAATCTGTGATGAACTTCTTCAACCGGACTCCCTCCTTTGCTGCATCGATGCAGCAATGTATCTCCGCCTCGTGGTCAAGTCGGTAGTGGTATCTTGCTTGGAACTCTTCCAAAGACTGCTTTGCTCCTCCATTCAAGGTGTACATACCCTGAATTGACTTGCTATCATCGACATCGGACTGAAAACTTGAGTCGGTGTAGCCTTCAACCTTAAGGCTATTACCTCCATATACTAGTAAAAGATCCTTAGTCCTTCTCAAGTACTTAGGATACACTTTCTTGCTTTCCAGGTCTTTCAAGCACGGATCCGCTTTGATACACCTTTCGTGACACTTTCGAGCATCGCTATATCAGGCCCAGTACATAGCATGACATACATGATAGACCCTATTGTTGAGGCATAAGGTATCATATCCATGTTCGCCCTTTCTTCTGGAGTCTTTGGGGACATATTCGTAGAAAGCGATATCCCATATCTCATCGATATGAGACATCTCTTGGAATTTTCCATGACATCGATATTCGTAGGCATCACTGTATCAAGGACATACACGATTTTCTCCGCTGTAGGAACAATTCTCAAGTTACGGAGCCAATCCGTATAATTTGGACCAGTAAGGCGGTTGACATCAAGTATGCCACGTAAGGGATTTGAAAGTGACATTTTCTGAAAATAAAGATGTAGCAGAAATGAATAACATGCAGATTTTGTAAGAAATAAACTATCAAGATATGGACTTCTATCTTAATATGCTCCCACTATTTTACTAACGAGTCCGCGACACCCTCAAAGACGTGAAACGGAAGTCTCCAACAGACTTCTAGTGGGGATCGGGATCAATCGGCGTCTTAGTGTAACCTCGAGGGACTTCGACCAATCACACTAAGCCTAAAAGGTAGGCAACTCTTGCCGATCACAACTCCTTGTGATTCCCGTCCTCTTGACCTCCGAATCACCATGGCCTCGAGGGACTCGACCAACCATGATGCTTTCGGTTAAGTCAACACCTTCGTTACAAGATGAGTCCGATTTGATGATATACCCTCGGGGACTCGACCAAGCATACCATGTCCTCGGTCACGGTGACATCTCTATGTAAGTAAGCAAGATAGCGAATCGCGATATAGGTGAGTCTCGAGGGACTCGACCAACTCAACCTACACCGAGAATCGGTTCCTACTCATAACGATGGAAGGCCACGTGGGTCAATCTAATTGCCTCCACGTTTACCCGAATTTAATATTATCGAGAGATGTTTCCATAATTTGGTCTCCTAATATGACATGTCACACATATACATATTTAATATATATCTACATCGCATGCAAATATATATACATATCTAGCATGTGTATAAGCAATCACATCGGATGATCATGGACCCGCGGCTTAATATGATTAGGCCCGAGCTAGTAGGCCTAATCACTCACATCAAGATCTATGTGTTACAGCGGTGCATCTCCATGCCCTTGTGATTGTCCATCTTGTCCTCGTCCGGTTCGTTCGTGACATCTTGATGCATCTCCATGCATCACGATCGTCCGTCTCGTGGGTCCCTTCTCGCATCCACGCTCCCCCGCTTTCGCCTCCTCATGTGATTACAACTTAATCATAGGCGCGCGCGGGCCCGACAATAAACGAAAATATAATGGAGGTTCGCGGACCTCAATAATAATAATCACAGGTACACACATCATACGGTCCATGATCATCCGTCGACACATCATACATCACATGTATAAATAATCATCATCATGTAGGACTACTAGATAATAATAAAAAATAATAATCAACTAAACCTTTTAATTAATTAATATTTTTCTGAAATCAGGGATATGTAGGGAATTTTTCAATTCCTAAGGGAATTTTCGTAATTTGGACAAAAGACAGAAACTGGAATTTCTCAAATTCACAGGGGCAAAACTGTCCTTTTGCCCAAAACCCTAATTCCCTCTACTGCTGTCGCCGCTGCCGTCCTGCTGGCGGCCTGTCTGTGCGGCGGGCGAGAACCATCGCCATCGCTGTGCGGACGCCCATTGGCGGCGGCGATCACTTCATCGGTGGGCCTCCTTGAGACACCGTGCCTCCATGGCGGTCTTTGTCCCGCTCAGCGGCCACCCTTGTGTGGGGGGGGTTTCACCCAGCGGTAGCAGCGGCGGTGGCGTCGCTGCCCCCCTGGGCGACAAGCGTCGCTGCCCTGCGGCGGCGGCGGCGCCGCTCCCTTCGGCGGCGGCGCCGCTGCCGTGGGCTACCAGCCCGCCGGGCAGCAAACCTACTGCAAACAGACCGTCGGTCGGCTGCTGCAGGCACAGCGGCTAGCATCGCGGCGGCGCTGTGCTGCCTGGCTGCGGCTCGCGGCTGTTGCTGCAGGTGGCTGCAGGCATGCAGATCGAGGGCAGCAACAACCTGTTGCTGCCCTTCCTCGCTTTTAGTCAATGATTTTGGCGTCAATATTCTTCCTAAACACAACACACACAGTTCAAAACCAATCATTCGCATCGAACAACCTGGCTCGATACCACTGTTGGGAAATCTGGGGGGCGACATCATATCTTGCCAAATGGAAGAACAAGAAAACAAAAATCCCCAATTCCCAAAAAAGATGTTAGGTAAATGTCGTGCGAAGATTGGTGCGCAAAAATCCGCAAAACACAAAACTGCGTATAGAGATTGTGTTACCTAGGGAGATCGTATATCCCTGTTTCCTTGCAGATCCTTAGGAGAGGGTTAAGGAGGTCAAGCGTCCTCCTCTCTAGCGGTGATCCACACAGTAGGGTTGCGACGACCCTCCTTAAAACTCCAGGCCTCTGAGGTGGAGAGGGAGAGGAGAATAGGAAAGGCAAGCAAAGACTCTAGCCTATGAGGCTGTGAATCCCTCATATTTATAGAGATCCCGTGTCAAACCCTAATGGGTCCTTCCCTAGTGGGTATTGGATCTGTATACAATAAGACAAGGGTTCCGTCGGATATCTCATATCCGAACCTCTAGTCATCGCAATGCCTACCATATGTGTGTGACCCTCTAGGCCCAATATCGAGCTGGCCGTGAGTCATACACTGTCGAGAACTCCTTCTAACTTTCAGGTGAATTATTATCTCTGTAATAATTCACTTGACTCATCGACTTCTGAGGCGTGCTAGGCCACTCTGTAGTAGTCCCCAGATATATAGGGGAATCTAATCCATTGGACTGTCGTCCCCGGTTACCATGTACCTATAGTCCCTCATCCATCTAATATCCTAGAGACCGTATATCGAGCATGGTGTTGTCGGACCCATACGGTTTCTACTCGAGTCTCGCTCTAATCCAGTTCTCCCGGAGAACTCTTTCTCTCTCAACCCGAATGAATGACGGCCAGGGATTTGTCTCGAGCAAGAACACATGGGATATTCCTCTCATGGCCAGAGTGGATGATCCTCTATCGACACTCAATAGCCCTCGTGGAAGGTCGACTACCACTCCCAATGACCAAGCTGTACTAGATGCGGGACAGCCAAACCTATAAGTCGGTATCAAAGAGTGGAGCACTCATACAGGACATCCTTGGTGTCTCAAGTCTAAGGACCAGATACACCACTAGGACTAAGGAATCATTTGTCGACAATAAGGCATCATCAACCATCCAAAGATTCCGTGGCGGATCAATCGATGAACTCATTCTCTAATGAGCACATCTTCAGATCCCTAGTGTCCCTACACGAGCAGCTATGAGACCAGCTGCATCCATCATATGGACGGGTATACAGCACACCAGTCTATCCGGTTATCACGATGTCCCTCTCGAGTAACCTATGACCAGGATTATTTAGAATATGTGTTTAAAGGTGAATCGATCTCATTATCGTGATCTCATCACGATCCGATTCCCATTGCATAAATCCAAGGACATCACAATATATATATGCATTTATGCAATAGTTATAAAGTGATATACGCCAAAATATAATAAGCAAAAAGATTCTGTATCAAGTCACACGTGCCATCACTCACGTGATTGGCTTGCTGGGCACCTATGACTAGCAAAAAGTGTTGTATGAATTAAAAGTTCTTCTCCCTCTTTTCTTCCAAGTTCTGATCTTTCAAGAGAGGAGAGTAAATTCTATAAGGGTGTCTCCTAAGCCCGTCAAAAGGAGTGAAACTGTAAAAGGGTGGTTGGCCTTTGCCTATTGAAGGACGGCCTCTAGTGGACGTCATTGACTTCCTTAGTGGAGGAAGCCAGAAGTGGATGTTGGTCAAGATTGACCGAACCACTCTGAAATCGTGGTACTCTCAAGTTTGCATTTACTTTGAGCATATTATCTTTACTGCAAACCTCCTCAATAGCTTACTGCCTTTTGCGAATTTACGATCGTGTTTCAAAGTTCAGTATTTTCCGAATCGGTGTTTAGACGTAAATCAGTTTTATCGTACGAATATCATATTTCAATTTGTGCTTACATTCTGATTTCCATCATTACTGCAAACTGCCCTTATAGATTCGCTTTAACAGCATCTTGCTTGATCACAAGTTAATGTGATTTACGAATCGACTTTTTTGTCGAAATCACTCTTATCGTACGAATGCAGTTTTAATCATCGAAAGTTTTCCGCTACACTAATTCACCCCCCCCCCCCCCCCCCTCTTATTGCTCTTGATCCTAACAGTTACTATCGAAATGAAATCTCCTCGTATTTACGAATTCGGTTTCAAACTTACAAGTTTTAATCCGCTGCACTAATTCACCCCCCCCCCCCCCCCTTAGTGTCGCTCTGATCCTAACAATTGGTAACAGAGCCCGGTTTTTCTCATTTCAGATTTACACCCGAGAGAAATGGCACTTCATGGCTTTCAAGAGGGCTTATCAATTGTTCGTCCACCGTTGTTTAACGGATTGAACTACACTTATTGGAAAACTCGAATGAGAGTTTTCTTGATTTCTATGAATTTGGATTTATGGAATATTGTTGAACACGGTTTTCAACTTCGCTCTAAACCGATGAACGAATGGACGGATTTGGAGAAGAAGTATTTTTCTTTAAATGCAAAGGCTATGAATGCCTTATTTTGCGCTTTAGATAAAAATGAGTTCAATCGGATTTCTACGTGCGAAACGGCTTTTGATATTTGGCGAACACTTGAAATCATACACGAGGGAACTAGTAGAGTCAAAGACTCGAAAGTTATCATTTTATTGTATGATTTTGAGCTTTTTCGAATGCAACCAAGCGAGACTATAGGCGAAATGTACACCCGTTTCACGGATGTCGTCAATAATCTAAGAGTTCTTGGTAAATCTTTTTTGAATTTTGATCGCGTAAGCAAGATCTTAAGATCCCTTCCAAAAAGGTGGGATCCTAAAATAACCACAATATAAGAGATAAAAAATTTAAATGATTTTCCATTAGAAGAATTAATCGGGTCATTAATGACCTATGAAATGGCACTTTTTGAACATTTTGAACCCGATAAGTACTTGAACCACCTTCAAAAGAATAGGAAGGATTTGGAACTCCTGACAAATGGATACCACTTGAGTGATGACTCAAGTGATGAAGACAAGGATGAACTTGAACTTCGAACACTAAATCTTAATAAGTTCATTAAACAAAAATCTAAAATAAACAATAAACTTGAACGAAGGAAGAGGCCAAAGAAGAGGAAGGCAACCAAGGATGAATCAAAAACTTCCAAAGGTGAAACGGCGAATTGGGCTTTGACTACAAGGTAAGTAACTCAACTCTCTTGAATTATTTTGAAATTACTTGAAGTTTTTCATGAGTGCTTAATTTAGATAGTAGGAATAGGAAATAAAAAATTATTTTTCAAAAATTATATCATGTTTTTCTTTTTAGCATCTTTGAAAAATTAAAAAATTTGATCATGAAAAGTATATTGCTAAGGTTTCAGGCATGTTATGTTTTGAAATATTGAATGATGTATGCAACATTAGGGATGATAATTATATGATATGTGATAATGCTTAGGATTAATCCATGCATATGTATCTTGATGATTTTATGTCATGCATGAGTTTTTAAAGTAAATGTTGATTTGAAACTCTCATTTTAGATTAACATGTTTTTGGTCTAATCATTTTTATGACGAATTAAGATGACATTCTCATGAAATATTAAGATGACATAGTGCATATACATCTATGTATGAATTTCTTGATAGTCTTTTGATGATAGATGTGATATCATGATGTGTTTGGTCTTGACGACTTCATGACGAAACTTATGTTTTGATTTTAAATGATGATACATATTTTCATAAAAGACATGAATACCCTCACATGAAATCAATTGTATGAAATGTAAATGAATTTTCTATCCTATTGAGATTAATGAATTTATTTTACCAATCTTGTGAATCTCATAAAAATAAACATGATGAATATTTTGAAAATAAATGAGTGTATCATGCATTTGGTCTTAATGATTTCTCTTGAACATACTTTTTGAAATCATAGTTGATGATGAATATCATGATATTAAAAGGATGTTATCATGGAATCATGCTTGATGATTTGTTTTACGAAATTTACCTTTTCGTCTTAAATGTTGACACTTGTTTTATTAAAGGTAAAGGCATGCTAATAAGAAGCAAATCACATAAATAGAAATTCATAAAAACAAAATGCAATCCTCTATCTTATCAACTTTTCAATAAATCTATGCTTATCATATATGAATTTATTGAATGTGACTTTGAGGATGATTTCGGATTTCACAAATGCTTGATTCATACTTATGACATGAGACACATTTTAAATATGAATCATGTTCAATGCTTCAATCTTGTTATATCTCCCTTAATTCATTTTGTTCTCCTAAATTTATTTACCAAAGAGGAGAATCTTCCGAATGAATGAAATGATACAAATGAATCACTTATCGATATATCTTTTTGAAATATCTTTTTAATGTGATGTTGATAATTTGAGATGCATGTTGGAATTTTTGACATGAGATAATTGAATCCTTGACTTATTCTTTATATGGCTTGAAAATAGATGTTTAAAATCTTGCTTAATGAGTTGTTTTATAAGATTTTGCCTTTACGTCTTGAACTTTCTTGCTTATCTTGATTTGGCATATAAAGACTAAAGCATGCTTAGATGAAGAAGAATCACTTAAAAAATACTTTTCCTATCTGATCAAGATTAATGATTTCATGATATTTTGTGAATCTCAAAATTGATTTTGATGACTTGATTATGAGTTTCAAGTTAACGATTTGATTTGAATGAATTTTATCTAAATCATAATCTTGATCTTGCAAAACTAGAATCACAAATAATATCTTTTGGTATTCATGAATTGATACTCACAATATAAAAGTATTGGTATTCATGACTTGAATTTGATTGAAACATTGCATGCTTAAATTAATTATTCTCCTATGTTTCAAAAAATTCTTTAAATGCCTTATGTGATGATTAAAAATTAATTTGCTTTATGATGAATCACGAATCATGACTTGATCTATGATATTGATATATTTTAATAATGATCCTTGGTTGTATAATTCTTTTGCTCTATTAAAAAGATTTGTCGAATGAATCATGTCCTTCTTGAATTTTCTTGATATCATGACATGATTTTGTAATATGGCTTGTATAATGATTAAAATTTTTTAGCCATTGATTTCTCCCTTCTTTTTGATAATGATAAAGGGGGAGTTAGTTTACTAGCCTGCATATTTCAAAGGAAGGAAAATTTGCTAGCTCAATCATTTTATTGAAAGAACTTGCTATCATGAACACTACTAATGAATTGCAAATCTTGCAATCTAAAGAGAAGCAAAGAATTGCTATCTCGAAAGAAGCAAAAAATGCAAAACTTAGAAAACTTGCAATATAATTGCTCTTGCCATGCTTTGTATCAAAAATAGGTTGATATCCTTAAAAGCATCGCATTAAATTTTTTAGTGTATCGCAATGTATCACATGTATCGCAAATTAAAAATTTTGAGACTATTATTATATCATGTTTAACAATTGATGTCTTTCATGATATGATTTCTTTGCATTGTTGTCTTGTTTGTATCATGTGATGATTGAAATATTGATTGACGCAAATTCATAGTTTATGTAAAAGTCTAAATCATTGGTTCCTCTCCTTCTTTTCGGTAATGACATAGGGGGAGAAAGATTGCTAGGTCAAGGAAAATGCTGGCTAGCTTGTACTTTCTCTTCTTTTCGACCAAAACAAAGGGGAGAAAGCTTTTGCTAGTTAGAACATGCAAAGAAAAGCAAATTGCAATCTTGCACAAGAAGCAAGTGTTGAATTGCCATGATTGAACTTAAGAATCTTGCTATGCTTTTTTGCTTATCTGTTGTGATGAAAATCTAGCTTCATGTTACAAAAACTTATATATCTTTTAAAATAGCTAGAGCTACTTCTCTTTTTGTTGATGACATAGGGGGAGAAGTATATTGATGACTTCATGCATTGAATTGAATATTTTATATATATTTGCATGATGGTTTAAATATTTTTCATAACATGTGATGAATGGTGCTTGGATTTGGGATAATCCAAGTGTTCTATCAATGGCATATTGATAGGGGGAGTTTGGTTAAACTCCAGGTAGTTAAGGTTAACTCCGTTAGTCATCAATTACTTGTCATCATCAAAAAGGGGGAGATTGTTGAATCTTAGATTTTGATGATGAAACTAATTGATTGTGTTTAGATGTTTAATAACATTTTGAGTGATACAGGTCTACTCGATCAGGATTAGATAGTTGACGTAGGAGGAATTGACATTGCGCCGGAGGAGATCACGTCAGGATATTGGACGACAGAAGGCCTTGGACGTTGGGCATTGGGCAAAGGAGAGCGGAATTGCGCCAAGGATATCGGGGTTGTGGAGGTCAACCGCTGATTGGGCAACAAGCCACAAGAGAGAATGATGTGCTGAAGAATCGAATGAAGCGCCAACCAATGACGTGCTGGGCAAAAGAATGTCAATTCGCGTTGCAATAATTGTCTAGATCGGAGTAGAGTTTTGGCTTGTGTGTATAGGATTAACTACAATAACGATGAAGACATAAAGCGAAACAAAGTATCGGAGTCAAGTGCGAAAGATTCGTTGCGAGTTCAACAGAAGTTCGAAGGTTCGTCGGGAATGTTGCCGGAACTAGCCAAGAATGAGTAGGGAGCTTGCCTAAAGGTTTTTCGGAAGCTCGCCGGAAGGTTCGTTGGATGTTCACGAAGCTCACCGAAAAAGATCGGAGCTTGCCGAAGAAGCTCATTGGAACTCACCAAGATCAAATCGTGAAGTCTAGGAGCATGCCGGGAGTCCGCAGAATGGTTTCCGAGAGTTTATCGGAAGACCGCCAGAAGTTCGCCGGAAGAAGTCTTGACTTGCGGACTTTGTAATAGCTTAGGAAATATCATTAAATTTGTAGTTAGCACATTAATCTAAGGATATCCTGTATGAGTACTCCACTTTTTGATACTGGACTTATAGACTTGGAAGTTTCAGATCTAGCACAACCGGTCATTGAGAATGGTAGCTAACCTCATGAAGGATATTGAGTGTCGATAGAGGATCATCCTCTCTCAGTGTTATAAGAGGAGTATTTTATATATTCTTTCTCAGGCAAATCTCTAGCTAAAGTCATTCGGATTGAGAGAGAAAGAGTTCTCCAAAAGAATTTGATTAAAGTGAGACTCAAGTAGAAACCATATGGCCCTGATAGCATATGTAACATTCCCCATTTTTAAAAATTTAGTAAATGCTTGTTTGTAAATATGAGGATTATTTAATAATTATTTAATATTAAATGATATTATATTAAAAGTTTATGGCTAGGGACCTAAGAGTAAATATTAGAAGTTTGATATGATTTATGAAAGATTCAGATTTAAGTTAAAGAAAAAAAAATTAGTGGACATGTGTCACTAGCTAACCTAATGGTGCCACCTATGTTTACTCTATGTATGACACCTAAGCCTCTTTCATGCATGCATGCCACCTTGCAACCCTTATATTAGCTAAATCTAATGTATTAGAGGAGAAATAAAAGGATGAAAACTTAAGAAGCTGCAGCCAACGTTGGTTTGAGATGAAGAAGAAGAAGAAGAAGAAGAAGAAAAAGAAGAAGAAAGCTTTACTATGGCTTGAGATTTTGCATTAATTCCACACTTTTGGGACTCAAATTTATTTAAGGCAAATGTTCTAACCCTATCCTACATAATTTGAGAGACACATTGCATGAATTGTTTGAATAAACAATTATGCTCCAATTTATATAAAATAGGAGTCATTCGAAATATGTATCAATCTAGTTTTTGATAACTTAAGTTTGTATAAATCTGAGTTTTTATTAAGGAGTTCTAAATGTTGAATCTTGGATTTTGATGATGAAACTAATTGATTGTGTTTAGATGTTCAACTGCATTTTGAGTGATGCAGGTCTACTCGATCAGGATTAGATAGTTGATGCAGGAGGAATTGACGTTGCGCCGGAGGAGATCACGTCAGGATATTAGATGGCAGAAGGCTTCGGACGTCAGGCATCGGGCCAAGGAGAGCGGAATTGCACCAAGGATATCAGGGTTGCGGAGGTCAACCGCTGATTGGGCAACAAGCCGCAAGAGAGGATGATGCGCTGAAGAATCAGACGAAGCGCAAACCAATGACGTGCCAAGCAATAGAATGTCAATTCGCGTTGTAATAACTATCTAGATCGGAGTAGAGTTTTGGCTTGCATGTGCAGGATTAACTACGATAACCAGAAAACACAAAGCAAGGATATTGGAGTCAAGTTCGATGGATGTTTAAGAGTCCGAAGAATCGTCGGAGATGCTGCCGGAACCAACCGAGAAGAAATCGGGAACATGTCGGAATTTTCGGAAGTTCACCGAAGAGATCGTCGGAGGTTCATAGAGATCACCGAGAAGGCTCGGCTACTCATTAAAGTCATCACAAGTTCGGGAGCTTGCTGGGAGCCCGTCGGAAGAAGTTCGTCGGAACGCTCGCCGGAACAATACTCGACGTTCGCAGTTGAAAACTTCCTTAGGATGTGTTTTGTTATGTAGTTCACTTGTAATTAGGATTAGGATTAAGAGATAATCCTATATCTTGGTTAGGGGCCAACTGGGCCCAAAATTAGACTTGGTTTGGGCTAAATTTGAAGCCCAACAAGTGAACCGAAGGGTCTGGTGGTGGCACCGCCAGACTAGGCGGTTGCACCACCTAGCACCCGAGAGCTGGGAGGTAGCATCGCCTGGGCTGGGCGGTGGCACCGCCCAGCACTGTCAGTGTCTGACACTGACAGGCGGTGGCACCGCCACTAACAGGCGGTGGCACCGCCAACATCGGGAACTCAAAGAGAATTCAAATTTTGGAGCCCAAATTTGAATCCTCTTGAGGCCTATAAATACCCCTCAAATCTCAGCTGAGAAAACAACTTTTTGAGCAGCAAGTGTTTGAGAGAAACGCCTTAGAAAAGTCTTAGCTAGCCTTGTTTTCGATTTGCTAGTGTTCACCTCCTATTTTCTTGTTGAAAATCTGTAAGAGAGTGAACTGCTTGTAAAAAGTTGTAAGAGGGGTATTCACCCTTCCCTTTCAAGAGATTTGCTAGTGGAAAGTGGGAGCCTCACCGAAGAGGGGCCTCGCAAGTGGATGTAGGTCACTTGACCGAACCACTGTAAAATCAGTGTGATCTCTGGTTTGCATTTACTTATTGTCATTTACATTACTGCAAACCATTTGCACTTTAATGCTATACTGCTTTGTCTCAGTCTTACTTATCCCTTCAAGTTAAAACGAAATCGAAACGATTTTAAACAAACACGTTGCTTTTATCGTACGAAGTTTCCGAAAAGTGTTTAAATCATGAAAAGTTATCGCACTTTACTGCTGCACTAATTCACTCCCCCCCTCTTAGTGCTGCTCCGATCCTAACAATTGGTATCAGAGCCCGGTATTTCTCATTTCGGATTTACACCTGAGAAGAATGGCTCTTCATGGCTTTCAAGAGGGCTTATCGGTTGTTCGTCCACCGTTGTTTAACGGATTGGACTACACTTATTGGAAAACTCAAATGAGAGTTTTCTTGATTTCTATGAATTTGGATTTATGGAATATTGTTGAAAACAATTTTCAACTTCCCTCTAAACCGATGAACGAATGGTCGGATTTGGAGAAGAAGTATTTTTCTTTAAACGCAAAGGCTATGAATGCCTTATTTTATGCTTTGGACAAAAATGAGTTCAATCGGATTTCTATGTGCGAAACGACTTTTGATATTTGGCGAACACTTGAAATCACACATGAGGGAACTAGTAGAGTCAAAGACTCGAAAGTTAACATTTTATTGCACGATTTTGAGCTTTTTTAAATGCAACCAAGCGAGACTATAGGCGACATGTATACCCGTTTCACGGATGTCGTCAATAATCTAAGAGTTCTTGGTAAATATTTTTGGAATTTTGATCTCGTAAGCAAGATCTTAAGATCCCTTCCAAAAAGGTGGGATCCTAAAATAACCATAATATAAGAAACAAAAGATTTAAATATTTTTCCACTTGAAGAACTAATTGGCTCATTGATGACATATGAAATGGTGCGCAATGCACATGATGAACACGTTGAACACTTGAACCACCTTCTAAAGAATACGAAGGATTTGGAACTCCGGACAAATGAATACCACTTGAGCGATGACTCAAGTGATGAGGACAATGAGGAACTTGAACTTCGAACACTAAATCTTAATAAGTTCATTAAAAAAAAATCTAAAATACACAATGAACTTGAATGGAGGACGAGGCCAAAGAAAAGGAAGGCACCAAAGGATGAATCAACTGTTGGGAAAATCAGCGGGGGCGACATCATATGCGCAACGGAAGAACAAGAAAACAAAAATCCCCGATTCCCAAAAAGATGTTCGTCGTCGTGCGAAGATTGGTGCGCAAAAATCCGTAAAACACAAAACTGCGTATAGAGATTGTGTTACCTAGGGAGATCGTATATCCCTGTTTCCTTGCAGATCCTTAGGAGAGGGTGAAGAAGGTCAAGCGTCCTCCTCTCTAGCGGTGATCCACACAGTAGTGTTGCGACGACCCTCCTCAAAACTCTAGGCCTCTGAGGTGGAGAGGGAGAGGAGAATAGGGAAGGCAAGCAAAGACTCTAGCCTATGAGGCTGTGAATCCCTCCTATTTATAGAGATCCCGTGCCAAACCCTAATGGGTCCTTCCCTAGTGGGTATTGGATCTGCATCCAATAAGACAAGGGCTCCATCGGATATCTCATATCCGAACCTCTACTCATCGCAATGCCTACCATATGTGTGTGACCCTCTAGGCCCAATATCGAGGCTGGCCGTGAGTCACACTGTCGAAACTCCTTCTAACTTCCAGTGAATTATTATCTCTGTAATAATTCACTCGACTCATCGACTCTGGGGGACGTACTAGGCCACTACGCCGTAGTCCCCGTGCGATCTGGGGGAATCCAATCCATTGGACACTCTGCGTCTCGCCACCATGTACCTATAGTCCCTCATCCATCTAATATCCCGGAGGCCGAGTATCGAGCATGGTGTTGTCGGACCCATACGGTTTCTACTTTCGAGTCTCGCTCTAATCGGTTCTCCCGGAGAACTCTTTCTCTCTCAACCCAAATGACCCTGGCCGGGATTTGTGTCTGAGCAAGAACACATGGGATATTCCTCTCATGGCCGCCGAGAGTGGATGATCCTCTATCGACACTCAATAGCCCTCAGATGGTGGACTACCACTCCCAATGACCAAGTAGTACTAGATGGGACAGCCAAACCTATAAGTCCGGTATCAAAGAGTGGAGCACTCATACAGGACATCCTTGGTGTCTCAAGTCTAAGGACCGAATACACCACTAGGACTACTGGAATCGTTTGTCGACAATAAGGCATCATCAACCATCCAAAGATTCCGTAAAGCGGATCAATCAGTGAACTCATTCTCCAATGAGCACACATGTCTTTGTATCCCTAGTGTCCCTACACGAGCAGCTATGAGACCAGCTACATCCATCATATGGACGGGTATCTGACAAGACACCAGTCTATCCGTTATCACGATGTCCCTCTCGAAAACCCCTATGACCGGGATTATTTAGGATATGTGTTTAAAGGTGAATCGATCTCATTATCGTGATCTCATCACGATCCGATTCCCATTGCACAAATCCAAGGACATCACAATATATATATATGCATTTATGCAATAGTTATAAAGTGATATACGCCAAAATATAATAAGCAAAAAGATTCTGTATCAAGTCACACGTGCCATCACTCACGTGATTGGCTTGCTGGGCACCTATGACTAGCATCAACAACCTCCAAAAGTGAAATGGAGAATTGGGCTTTGACGGGCTTCGACTACAAGGTAAGTAACTCAACTCTCTTGAATTATTTTGAAATTACTTGAAGTTTTTCATGAGTGCTTAATTTAGATAGTAGGAATAGGAAATAAACAATTATTTTTCAAAAATTATATCATGTTTTTTTTAGTATCTTTGAAAAATTAAAAATTTGATCATGAAAAGTATATTCCTATGGTTTTATGCATGTTATGTTTTGAAATGTTGAATGATGTATGCAACATTAGGGATGATAATTATATAATATGTGATAATTCTTAAGATTAATCCATGCATGTGTATCTTAATGATTTTATGTCATGCATAATGATCATGCTTAATAAATTTCGAAATTATGCATGATGAATCTTGTGATTTATGGATTATTGATTTTTACCATAATGAAAGTGCCTTATTAATTTTTGTTGTAACAAATCTTACACTTTCAGTTTTAAACATGATATATGTTTTTATTTGGCATAAATAAAACAAAATCATTTGTTTTGAAACAACCGAAAGAGGAAAACATTCTTGAAAATTATTTTGCTCAATCTTATTGATTTTGATGAATCCATTTGTATTATCTTTGTGAATCTATTGGATTTTGATAATGATTTTGATGATTTAAATTTGAATAAATTTTTATCGAAATTATGATCTTGAAATTTATAACATGAAATCTTTTATGAATCAAGATTTCTTACTCTTTATTCTCTTACATTTTGAGAAAATTTTTAATATGAATCATAAGTGTTCTTATGCATGAATTGAAATCTTTTTCTCCTACATTTCCTTTTGTGATTTACTAAAGAGAATATCCTTTTTGAAAATTCTTAAATTAAAATTTTATTTAAAAATCTCTTATTATTTGATCTCTTAAGATTTTTCTTTGATTATTTATAAGGAGGCTTTTCAAAAAGAAATCATGTCTTTTGGCATTCACATATTCTAATATTTTATGGTATGATTTTTATGTAATTCCTTGTATTCATGAAATGTTTATCTCATCACCCAATTATTTTCTCCTTGATATTCCTTATGTGATGATATGAATACATGAAATATTCATTAATTTGTTTTGATGAAAAGTTATGATCATGAATGGTAGGTTGAAATTTAACAAGTTAATACCATCATGATTTGAAATAGTTATAATTTGAAATTATGCATGCAATTGCTTTTTATTGTGATGATATATGCATATAATGTGTATCATGAATACTTTATTATCATACATGAAAATAGTGATAAATATTTTGAAAATAAATGTTTGTATCATGTTAGATGATTTTACATTTTGTGCATGATGAGTTATAGTGATGATTGAAATGATATAAATGCCTTGAAATGATTGAAATATTTTACACTTTTATGCTCTTCCCTAATTCTTTCTTGTTTTCAATGATAAAATGGGGAGAAGTGTTGATCATGCATGGTAGGATATAATTGGACAAAATTGATACCATCATGATATGAAACATTTATGATTTGCAATGATGCATGCAATACTTGTGCTTTCTAATTATGATGTGATGTATTGCATATGATGTAAATCATGATTTAAAATGCTATGAGTTGTTGCTAAAATGATAAATGTTGATTTAATGTTTTGTATCATGAATGCTCTAAATAATGATTATTTTGTATCATGATCAAAATGTTGATAAATAGTTAAAAATTTTAGTATCATGTATGATATCCTCATAATGTCGATCGATTTATTCAATATCGTTCATGAATAAAATATAAGGATTTTGAAAATATGCATATTTTAATTTGAAAATATAATGATGCACAAATGAGATTGACACTTAACCCTTGTCATGATTTGAATATTATAGTAAAGGGAAATGAATTACACTAATTGTATTGTTATTCCCCTCTATTTAACAATGACATAGGGGGAGCAAATTTTGCTAGCTAGCTTGCAAATATCAAGAGAAGCAATGGGTGCTAAGTTACACATTTTGAGAAATATTGCTAGCTCAAGATGCAAAATTTGGAAACTTGTATATTGCAAAAGAAGTAAAAATTGCAAGCTTGTACTTCTCAAAAAGAGAAGAAAGATATTGCCTATCGAAAGAAGCAAAAAGTGCAAAACTTAGAAAACTTGCAACAAAATTACTCTTGCCATTCTTTGTATCAAAAATATGTTGATATCCTTAAAAGCATCGCTATAAATTTTTTAGTGTATCGCAATGTATCACATGTATCGCAAATTAAATTTTTTGACACTATTATCATATCATGTTTAACATTTGATATCTTTCATTGATATGATATATTATCATATCATGATGTATCGCATAATGATATCATGATTTGCGATTGTTTCATGTGATCCTTGGTGAATTTTCACATTGGTATCCTTCATGAAATGATTTCTTTGCATTATTGTCTTCTATGTATCATGTGATGATTGAAATATTGATTGATGCAAAGTTAATGTAAAAGTCTAAATCATTGGTTCCTCTCCTTCTTTTTGACATTGACAAAGGGGGAGAAAGTTATTACTAGCTTGCACACTTGAATGAAGAATTTGCTAGCTCGATCATTGTAATGAAGAAATTTGCTATATCAAACATCGTAAATATTGTTACTTGCAAAGAAAAGCAAAGTGCAATCTTGCACAAAAATTCAAGTGTTGAATTGTCATGATTGAACTTAAAGAATCTTGCTATGCTTTTGTGCTTATATGTTGTGATAAAAATCTAGCTTCAAGTTGCAAAAACTTGCATATCTTTTAAAATAGCTAGAGCTACTTCTCCTTTTTGTTGATGACATAGGGGGAGAAGTATATTGATGACTTCATGCATTGAAATGAATATTTTATATATTTGCATGATGGTTTAAATGTTTTTTTTCATAACATGTGATGAATGTTATTTGGATTTGGAATAATCCAAGTGTTCTATCAATAGCATATTGATAGGGGGAGTTTGGTTAAACTCTGGGGAGTTAAGGTTTACTCCGTTAGTCATCAATTAGTTGTCATCATAAAAAAGGGTGAGATTGTTGAATATCAGATTTTGATAATGAAACTAATTGATTGTGTTTAGATGTTCAATTGCATTTTGTGTGATGCAGGTCTACTCGATCAGGATTAGACAGTTGACACAAGAGGAATTGACGTTGCGCCGAAGGAGATCACGTCAGGATATTGGATGGCAGAAGGCTTCGGACGTCGGGCATCTGGCCAAGGAGAGCAGAATTGCGCCAAGGATATCAGGGTTGCAGAGGTCAACCGCCAATTGGGCAACAAGCCGCAAGAGAGGATGATGCGCTGAAGAATCAGACGAAGCGCAAACCAATGACGTGCCGGGCAATAGAATGTCAATTCGCATTGTAATAACTATCTAGATCAGAGTAGAGTTTTGGCTTGCATGTGCAGGATTAACTACGATAACCAGAAAACACAAAGCAAGGATACCGGAGTCAAGTTCGATGGACGTTTAAGAGTCCAAAGAATTGTCGAAGATGCTACTGGAACCAACCGAGAAGAAATCGGGAACATGTTGGAATTTTCGGAAGTTCGCCGAAGAGATCGTCGGAGGTTCACAGAGATCACCGAGAAGGCTCGGCTACTCATTAAAGTCATCACAAGTTCGGGAGCTTGCTAGGAGCCCGTCGGAAGAAGTTAGTCAGAAAGCTCGCCGGAATAATACTCGATGTTCGCGGTTGAAAACTTGCTTAGGATGTGTTTTGTTATGTAGTTCACTTGTAATTTGGATTAGGATTAAGAGATAATCCTATATCCTGGTTAGGGGCCAACTGGGCCCAAAATTAGACTTGGTTTGGGCTAAATTTGAAGCCCAACAAGTGAACCAAAGGGTCTGACGGTGGCACCGCCAGACTGGGCGGTTGCACCACCCAGCGCCCGAGAGCTGGGCGGTGGCACCGCCCAGCACTGTCAGTGTCTGACACTGACAGGCGGTGGCACTGCCAGCATCGGGAACTCAAAGAGAATTCAAATTTTGGAGCCCAAATTTGAATCCTCTTGAGGCCTATAAATACCCCTCAAATCTCAGCTGAGAAAACAACTTTTTGAGCAGCAAGTGTTCGAGAGAAAGGCCTTAGAAAAGTCTTAGCTAGCCTTGTTTTCAATTTGCTAATGTTCACCTCCTATTTTCTTGTTGAAAATCTGTAAGAGAGTGAACTGCTTGTAAAAAGTTGTAAGAGGGGTATTCACCCTTCCCTTTCAAGAGATTTGCTAGTGGAAGGTGGGAGCCTCACCGAAGAGGGGCCTCGCAAGTGGATGTAGGTCACTTGACTGAACCACTATAAAATCGGCGTGATCTCTGGTTTGCATTTACTTATTGTCATTTACATTACTACAAACCATTTGCACTTTAATGCTATACTGCTTTGTCTCAGTCTTACTTATCCCTTCAAGTTAAAACGCAATCGAAACGATTTTAAACAAACACGTTGCTTTTATCGTACGAAGTTTTCGAAAAGTGTTTAAATCATGAAAAGTTATCGCACTTTACCGCTGCACTAATTCACCCCCCCCCCCCTCATAGTGCCGCTCCGATCCTAATAATAAATAATTTAGTAACCAAAGGTCAAAGAACATTATCTCGATTTTATAGAATTCACAGAGTTAATTTGAATAGATGATTCAATAGGTAATTATGTTCCAAATCATTTAAATCAGATATATCAAATAGCTTTATAAGTCTAGTTTTCAAGAAATCATACTTTGCATGAATCTAAGTTCTCAACAGAAAATTATAAGCGGTTAAGCAATAGGAGGTCAAAAATTACAGTCCGTATTTTAAGAATCTATAGGGTTAATTGAAACAGAAGTCTTAGTAGGCATTTAAACTCCAAATTATTCAATCTCAGTATTAAAATAAAGATCTTTGAGTCTACTTTCAAATGGATTAGGACTTACCTAAATCCTAGTTTATTGCTAAAAGTTAGGTCCGAAAGAGTACATAGAGGGCAGATTATCGAAAAATTACAGATTCCTGGCTTTGTATCAAAACGAAAGAAAGGTTTGGTGCTAAGCTGAAATATTTTGAATTATGTAGAATTTAAATGAAAATAGAGATTATGATTTTTATTGGATGGGGTTAGAACACTCACCTTAAACAAATTTGAGTCTCAAAAGTGTGGAATTGATGCAAAACCTCAAGCCGGAAAGCTTTTTTTCTTTTTCTTCTTCTTCTTCTTCTTCTTCTTCTTCTTCTTCTTCTTCTTCTTCTCTTCTTCTTCTTCAACTCAAACCAACGTTGGCTGCAGCTTTTTAAGTTTTTATCCTTTTATTTCTCCTCTAATACATTAGATTTAGCTAATATAAATGTTGCAAGGTGGCAAGTATGCATGAAAGGGGCTTAGGTGTCATCCATAGAATAAACATATGTGGCACCATTAGGTTAGCTAGTGACACATGTCCACTATTTTTTTTCTTTAACTTAAATCTAAATCTTTCATAAATCATATCAAACTTCTAATATTTACTCTTAGGTCCCTAACCATAAACTTTTAATATAATATCATTTAATATAAAATAATTATTAAATAATTCTCATATTTACAAATAAACATTTACTAAATTTTCAAAAATGGGGGATGTTACACTCTCCTCTCCTCAAAAGAAAAATTTAGTCCTCTAAATTTATCATACCTCTTTCGATGAAAAGATAAGATCAAAATTTTACACCTAGATTGAGGCGATCAATATCATTGAGTCTTCTATAGTGACTTCCATTTTCAAATCTATATGTCTTGACCCTCTTTTTATCACTTTCTAATTCATTTTCAATCATATTTTTATTTTTTTCCACCGGTGCTCAGCCTCTACTTCTAATACTATTGAATATCTTATTTTAATGATGAAGCCAATTGATAAGTATTTATGTTTTAATCTACGTTTTGAGTGACGCAGGATGCTTCGATTAGGATGAGACAATTAAAGCAGGAAGAATTATGTTATGCCAGGGGAAAACATATCAGAAGATTGGACGTCGAGCCGGTGGATCGGTCGATGTATCAATAGAAGGCTTCGGGTCATAGATTCGGGCATCAGGTCAAGAAGAGTGGATATTACGCCAAGGATATTAGAGTTATAGAGTCAATTGGCTGATTGGGCAATAGGCCGCAAAAGAGGACAATGCGTCAAAGAATCAGACGAAGCGTCAAGGGACCAATGACATGCCGAACAACATGATTAATGCTTAGTATTAATTATCTAGATCGAAGTATGTTTTACATGTACATGACTAACTATGATAGCAAGGCATGAAGCAAAATGAAGTCCTGAAGTCAAGGACACAATTTCGTTGGGAGTTTGAGAGTTCATCGGAAGTCCGGACATTCGTCAGAAGTTTTGGCGGAAACTATTAGGATCAGGGTTGGCACTAAGAGGGGGGGGTGAATTAGTGTAGCAGATAAAAACGTCAACTTCATCAAATCTCTCGTACGATAAAAACTGTTTCCGACGTAAAACCGATTTCGGAAACTTAACTTGAAATCATAGGTAAATGTATTGAAGGCAGTAAGCTATTGAAGGGGTTTGCAGTAAGGTAATAGCAAGAAATAAAATGCAAACCAGAGAAGATTGGAGTTTATAGTGGTTCGGTCAATCGTGACCTACATCCACTCCTCAAATTCCTCTTCCGTCAAGGCCACCGGCATCCACTAACGATCTTCCTTTACTATGTGAAGATCAACCTCCTTCTTACACCCCTCTTCTCCTTTTATCGGGTTTAGGAGACAACCCTTACAAGCACTCACTCTCCTCTCTAAACAGAATTCTAACACTTAAAATTTAGAGGAGGGAAATTCTAGAGATTGCAACAGCGTTTTCTCTCTTTTAATCTCTCTATGCTTGTGTGTATTTTAACTAGGGATGAGAGGGGTTTTTATAGGCTTCAAGTTGATTCAAACTTGGAGCCTAAAAACATCTCATCCCGGGTTCCCCGGGCACGGGCGGTACCACCGCCCAGTGTCAGTTTGACTGACACTGTCCTGGGCAGTATCACCGCCCAGGTCAGGCGGTACCACCACCTGGGGCAGAGTGCTGGGTGGTACCACCACCTAGACTGATGGTACCACCGCCTGGCACCCTGCCAAGGGCGGTACAACTACCCAAATTGGCGGTACCACCGCCTAACACAGCCTCGAAGATTGTGCCACGACGGTAAGTCTTCTTGGGGAACTGTTTGGGCTTCTTATTGGACCCAACACAGTGATAACATGGAACTAGCTGGACCCTAATTGGGTTAGCCCAAATTCAATCCCAATTATGTACTAACTACGATTCCTAAGACATATTCTAAGCTAAATGAATCCCTATGTCAATTCTTCCGGCGAGCTTCCGACGATCTTCCGGTGAATCTCCGACGAACTCTCGGCAATGTTCCGGCGGACTCCCGGCAAGCTCCTAGACTTCACGATGATCTTCTTGGTGAGTTCCGATGAGCTTCTTTGGGATGCTCCGTGACTTCTCGGCTTATTCCCGCAGAACTTCTGACGAACGTCCGAACTTCCGACGAACTCTCGAACTCCCAACGTGATCTCGATCTTGACTTCGAGACTTCATTTTTCTTCATGTCTTGCTATCGTAGTTAATCCTGCACATGTAAAACATACTTCGATCTAGCTAATTAATCCTAAGCATCTAATCAAGTTGTCCGGCATGTCATTGGTCCCTCGACGCTTCGTCTGATTCTTCGGCTCATCGTCCTCTCTTACGGCCTATTGCTCAATTAGTCAGTTGACTCTGCAACTCCGATATCATTGGCATAATCTCCGCTCTTCTTAGCCCGATGCCCGAATCCACAGCCCGAAGCCTTCTGTCGATACGTCGACCGATCCACCGATCCGACAATCTTCTAACATGTTCCTCCGGCCCAATATGATTTTTTTTGCTTTAATTGTCTTATTTTGATCGAAGCATCTTATGTCACTTAAAATGTAGATTAAAACATAAACACATATTGATTGGTTTCATCATCAAAATTCGAGATTCAACAGAACTAGCCGAGAAGTCTCAGATCTTGCTAAAGAAGCTTGTAGGAACTCGCCAAGAAGATCGTCGTGAAGTCCAGGAGCTTGCCAGGAGTTCATCGGAACATTGCCGTGAGATCATTAGAAGTTTGCCCGATGTTCGCTGAAAGCTTGCTGGAAGAATAGACTTACGGACTTGTTTAGCTCAGATTATGTCTTATATTTCGTAGTTAGCACGTAATTGGGTTTGGATTTGGGCCAACCCAATTAGGGGCCAGTTAGGCCCATGTAAGGACTATGTTGGGCCCAATAAGAGGCCCAAATAGTGCCCCAAGAAGTCTCACCATCATGACACAGTCTTCAAGATTGTGTCAAGCAGTGGTACCGCTAGTCTGGGTAGTTGTACCGCACCTGGCAGGGTGCCAGGCGATGGTACTACCAGTCTGGGTGGTGGTATTGCCCAGCACAGCACCCCAAGCAGTGGTACCACTAGACTAGGCGATGGTACCGCCTAGTGTAGTGTCAGTGTCAGACTGACACTAGCGGTGGTATCACCCAACGCAGGTACTGGTACCGCCCGTGCTCGGGGAACCTAGGATAAGATGTTTTTAAACTCCAAGTTTGAATCAACTTGAAGCCTATAAATACCCCTCTCATCCTTGGTTAAAGCACACAAGCACAGAGTATTCAAAAGTGAGAAAATGCTGCTGCAATCTCTTTAGAAATTTCCTCCTCCACTCTAAGTTTAGAATTCTATAAGAGGAGTGTGAGTGCTTATAAGGGTTGTCTCCTAAACCCGTGAAAAGGAGAAGAGGGGTGTAAAAGGTGGTTAGTCTTCGTCTATTGAAGGAAGACCTCTAGTGGATACCGATGACCTCGTTAGAGGAGGAAGCCGAAAGTGGTTGTAGGTCACGTTGACTGAACCACTCTAAAATCTAGTTTGCATTTCTATTGTTGCCATTTACATACTATAAACTACTTTATTTAGTCACTATGCTTCCATATGCTTTTAAGTTAAGTTTCCGAAATCATTTTCAACATAAACAAATTTTATCATACAAAAGTTTTTGAAGACGTGATTTTTCCACTGCACTAATTCACCACCCCTCTTAGTGCCGACCTCTTGATCCTAACAAATACAAAGGTGGCAAAAGAAATCTTTTGATTGTTAGAACAATTTCGTACATCAAATATCTTCTTCATTCACATCGCCCATTATTTTGCTACTATTCTACCACCAATAAATTAGGTTCACCACGCTTTCGCTATGCCACTCTAATTTAATATTTCTGATCAACCTTTTCATCCCCATTAATTAATCAGAAACAGATGAAGTAGGAGGACCAAATGTCCTCATCATCCTAGATTCCTAAAGGACACCAAAGAAAATTTTTACTGATCACTATAGTTTACTAGACCTCAATGTATTTTATACATCAAACAAATCAAATTTCAAGCTTGAATTGATTTCGCCTATTCTTGTTTCGAAACTGATTTTAGCTAAAATCCTTACTTCAGTTGAGCTTTATATTATTGCTTCAAATTCATGTATACTCTTGTCCTAGGAGTATTTTCATACCTTGATCTGTTATGTAAACTTCATGTTTGTATCGTAATGTTTCATATAAGCACATGCATTCCGTTGTTCCGCATATGTTTCCGATATGTCCCAATTTATTGTTCATAACAGGTATGACTCATGATCAAATTGATATTGGGCCTAGAGGGTCACACATATATGGTAGGTGTTATGACGAGTAAAGGTTCAGATATGAGATATTCGCTGAAACCCCTATCTTATTTGGATATCAAATAAGCCCTTGAATTATTGGATCTTATGGATAAGATCTAGTAAGAGCTAATGAGAGATTATTGTGTAGAGACCCACTAATCTAAGATGCTTGGGTAGTTGGATGGAGATTTAGTACCCAATAGAACATGATCCATTAGGGTTAAGTTGATAGAGGGCCTTGGTAAATAAGAGGGAACCAAAGGGTCATAAGCAAGATCCCTTTTTGTTGCCACCTCCTATTCTTCTTTCCCCTTCTCCTCCTCAACCATCAGCCCCTATTTTGGGTGTGATAGTAAGATAGGTCAACCCCTTCTTGATTACGTAGTTCACACAACAAGGAGATTTGAGCAACGATTTGAGGAGCTTCTTCGTAACCCCTACTGTGTTGTCATGAATGGTCATTGTGCACCCATAACAACTTTATTTAATGAATCGTTCGTCACTTTTGTATGCTTGTATTGATACATGGTAGCATGTTTTTGTTAGGATCGAGTCGACACTAAGGGTGTGTGAATTAGTGCAGCGATAAAAATTACGTCAGTTCTGAAAATCTTTTCGATTAAACCCGTTTCATAAAGATGCTTAAATTGAAAATGTTTGGAAGAGTATAGCAAGTAAGGAAGTTTGTAGTTAAAGTAAATTGCTCAAAAGAAATACAAACCAGATTTTATAGCGGTTCGGTCATCGTGACCTACATTCACTCCATCGATTCCTCTTCCATCGAGGCCACCGACATCCACTATTGATCTTACTTCAATGGGCGAAGATCAAACACCCTTATAACTCAATTCTCCTTTTGATAGGTTCAGGAGAGAACCTTTACAACCCTCCTTACTCCTCTCTCAAACTACACTAACACTAAGAGCTTTGAGAGAAGTCCTCACAAGATTACAATAGCGTTTTTCTACTTTTTTTGCTCTTAAATCTTATGATGTTAACTAGGGATGAGAGGGGTATTTATAGGCTCTAAGTGGATTCAAACTTGGAGACTAAAAGTGTCTCATCCCAGGTTTCCCGGGTCCTGCTAGGCGGTACCATCGCCTGTAGCATTAACACTAGGCGGTACCACTGGCCAAGAGACTTTGTCTGGGTGGTACCATCGCCTGACACTGACACTGGGTGGTATCACCGCCTAAACTAGTGGTACCATCGCTTGACATAGTCTTGGAGACTGTGCGATGACGGTGCCACCTGTTCGGTCACTGCTTGGGCCTTTCACTCGGCCCGGTCACTGCTTGGGCCTTTCACTCGGCCCAACATAGTCCATACATGGGCCCAACTGGCCCCTATTTAGGAGCTCTAACATGTCTAAGTTTATCATTCAAGCTAGCAAATTTGGTTATCTTGAGATACTAGCTATTTTCTTTCCCCTTTTATCATTGTATACAAGAAATAAAAAGGCAAGAACATAATTGATAACAGAGAGATTTCCACAACTGCATAGTAGATGAGAGATTTCCTTAACTGTATAGAAGATGAGATTTCCTCAACTGCATGAGGAAATCTCATTGCTCAGTTGAGAAAAATCATCTCTTACACTACGTATAAATAGACATTATATGACACTAATTGAGATATGCTTTCGCTTTACCTTTACAATTTCACTCTTCATTCTATCACTTTATCATGGTATCAGAGCAGTAAGAAGAGAGGTGCGAACCTCTACCTCCGGCTAGCGACCACTGCCATTGCAGCCACATTCCCAAGCGAGACTCTACGGTTAGTCCTCATCTTCCTCACCACGGTAGTCTTCGTTGATCTGCCACAACAGTCTGCAGACTTGAGGAGATCGAAGGGGATGCCTGTGCCTTCAATAGTCTACATGCTAGGCAGTCCGACGCTCTCCTCTGCATATATGTATAGTTGCGCCATGCACAACACCATGGGGATCGCTGCTGCATGCACGAACTCAAGCCACCGTAGTCACCCACCTCTCACCTCCCACCTTCCACCTCTGCCAGCACCTCGTCATTGAACCGTTGCTCTAGACCTGATCTGCTTCCATGCACTAGACCATTGGGTAGCCCTCTTTGTGGACCTGGTCACCAGAACCCTCTCGCTAGGCACCATCGACTAGCTCTTGGCTCTCTCACTCTGGCAATGTCGTCTTCACTACTTCCGGCGGCATCCTGTGGTAGCGTTTTGATCTTCTTACGGACACACTCCTACCGGGTCACGTCTTGGTCCTGGAGAGGACCTTTTCTTGGTGCAGGCCTACCATCCCTTTCTACTGTTACAAAACAATCTTTGCAGTTCTCTCCCACTACCTCTAATCGGTGATCGGGGAAGCCATTACGTCTTGCTCTACCTTTGCCTCGACAAGTAGTATTTGGAACCTTTCCACACCACTTGCTGCATCACTGCATTACTGCCCAGATTCCTAACTGCTAATCTGCTGCACAAAGATCTACAATTGTCTTACACAAAGCTAACCTTCTCCTTTAACAAAACCCTCATTTGCCAATAACCTTTGTCAGGTGACATTGATCTGCACCACCACCACCTCTTCTTCCCTGATCATTGTTGTCGCTGCAAACTTTTACCTACTTCCATATTTCCTCATCATCTACCTCTTATGCTCCAGTTGTTATTCTTGCAGGGAACCATAGTACTTTCCCACATATAAGCCTTATTTCTATCAATGTAGCAACCCTCATCCCCTTCAAATTATCCAAAGGTGGCAACTATGCATCCTAGTGTGCTTAATTCTCTAATCTCCTATTTGGCTATGATCTTCTAGGCTATGTCAATGGGTCCCTTTGTTGTCCATCGGTAATGCTAAACATCCCAGGAGCACCCAGTCCAATACCAAATCCGGACCATAAACTATGGTTACGCCAGGATCATCTCATCTTCCAAGCAATTCAAGCCTCGGTTGCTGGATCGCTCGCCCCACTCATATCTTCATGTGACACTACTGTCGAAGCCTGGTGCAAGTTGCAAACCACCCTGGCGAATAGTTCACGCACTCGCATGATTAGTCTCCTATCTAGTCTCATGACAACTAGACAAGAGGGAAGTCCTGTTACTGATTATCTACAAAACATAAAGGTTATCATTGATAACTTGGTCTTGATAGGTCATTCTCTTAGTAATGAAGAAATCACTGTTCATATCCTCAATGGCCTCGACAACGAGTAAAAGGAATTGACAACAACAATATGGGCATGTGACTCACTAGTGTCTTTTGAAAAACTCTACGACATACTGACTGACTTTGAGATATATCTAAAGCGTAAAGACAAATTGCCAGGACCATCCATCACAACTCAAGTTAGTAAAAAATCTAGGAGGAGGGGCAATCCGTATAACAAGACTGTCAACAAAGGTTTGACCAAGATGCCTCATGAACCTATGAGCTCCAAACAAACCATACCTCCTCAACATCATCAATATTCTAATCAGAACACCCAAGGCGGCTACTTCACTTCTCAGTAATCTTGGCACCCTCACCACCAACAAAAAGTTGTGTGCTAACTATGTGACAAAGTTGGTCACTTTGCAAAGGTCTGTCGATCTCGACCCAAACTCCTTGCTCAATCACAATGGCCTCAAGCAAATCTCAGGACTACTCCAAACACTAGTGATCAAAATTGGATCGTGGACTCTAGTGCATCCTATTATATCACCTCTGATCTATAGAACTTGTCCATCCATAACAACTACAGTGGAAATGAAGACATCATCATCGGTGATGGTAAAGGAATTCCTATTACTTATATTGGTTCTACAATGCTTAATTCACCTACCACAATTTTTACACTCGATGATGTTTTGTGTAAACCTCACATTAAACGAAATCTTATTTCCGTTTCTCAATTTTGCAAACAAAATAATACCTCTATTGAATTCTTTCCTAACTCTTTTCTTATTAAAGATTTGAGCACGGGGGCATCCTTGGTCCATGGCCAGAGTAAAGGCAATGTTTATGAATGGCCATCAGTTCCACAAATAAAACAGCCCACTATCTACTCCTTAGTTGCAACTCCAATTGATGTGTGGCATCATCGTCTCGGTCATCCCTCACTCTCTATTCAAAATAAATTACTTTCTCGTTATTCTCTTCATACTCTTAAAAATATAAGTATTATCACTCAATGAAATGCTTGTCTCAGTAATAAAAGTCACAGACTTCCTTTTAGCACTTTCTCCATATCATGTTCTACACTATTTGAAATTATTTATACTGATGTCTAGGGCCCTACTCCCGTCACCTCCTTTGATAAGTTTAGATTTTATGTCATTTTTGTAGACTATTTTACTAAGTACACATGGATATAGCCTCTCCGTCATAAATCAGAAGTTTCAATAATCTTTACCAACTTTAAAATGCTGGTCGAAAACTTCTTCCAGTCTACCATTAAAACAGTCTACTCTAATGGTGGCGGTGAATATCAAGCCCTCACATCCTACCTCTTAACCTGTGGTATCCAACACCTTAAGTCACCTCCACACACTCCTCAACTAGTTGGCTCTGTTGAACATAAATATCGACATATCGTAGAAACTTATCTCACTCTTTCACATCAAGCCTCCAAGCCAATCACTTTTTGGTCTACAGCTTTTCAAATTGTCGTCTACCTTATTAATCGTATGCTCATCCAATCCTCCAATATCAATCACCATTTGAAAAACTATTTTTCAAATCCCCTAATCTTCAAAAACTCAGAATATTTGGTTGTTTTTGTTATCAATGGCTACGTCTCTATATATCACATAAGATCACACTAAGATCTAAACCTTGCATTTTCATAGGATATTCTCTTGAACATAATGCCTTTCGATGCTACGATCCTAAAACTCAAAAAGTCTTTGTCTCCTGCCATGTTATTTTTGTGGAGTCTGCCTTTCTATTTCAAAACCATAAGTCTCCTATCATGCAAGCTACTCCAACAAATATACATCATTAGAGTATATCATCGATCCCCTCGAACGAACCTCTCACCACACCATCCAATCCCTTTCCTCAAGATCCACAATCTTTTGTTCTCCCGGTTCAACAGCTCCTTACTCCCTCTATTACTTGTCCTCTTCCTTCTTCATAAATATCACCTACTATTGGTATCATATCCTCAGAAACACAACAACTTTCTCTACCTAGTGCCACTAATGTATCTCAGCCCAACCCAACCCATGTCAATGCCTCTCCACAATCCATACTAATACCACAACCTATAGCTCCTAGACATCCAATGATAACTCGCTCAAAAAGGGGTATCTTTAAACCATGTTAGGTTCTCGACTTATATTCTCTCATACAATCCTCTCCTGAGACTAGTGAACTTACCACAATCACTCGAGCCCAAAAATCTTCACATTGGCGTAAAGCTCTGTGTGAAGAATATGATGCCCTACTCCATAACTCTACATAGACTCTTGTGCCATTTCATCTTACATAAAACATCATCAGGTGAAAATGGGTCTTTCGAATAAAGCAGAACCAGACAGGTCTGTTGCTAGATACAAAGCTCGTTTAGTTGCTAAAGGGTTTCATCAATGACTTGGAGTTGACTTCACAGAGACTTTCAGCCTTGTAGTAAAACCTACAACAATTCGGCTTATTCTAAGTTTAGCCATCTCCAAGGGCTGGCACTTACGCCAACTGGATGTTAATAATGTATTTTTATAGGGGACTCTAACTGAATATGTATTTATGTAGCAACCCCCTACTAGGATCAGAGCAGCACTAAGAGGGGGGGGTGAATTAGTGCAGTGGATTAAAACTTTGATTTTGGAAAAATCTTTCGTACGATAAAAACCAATTTTGATGAAAACCGATTTTGGAAGCTTAATAACTTAGAAGCGTAGTGACAAAGTAGTTTGTAGTATGTAAATGGCAAAAATAAAATGCAAACTAGAGAACACACCAATTTAAAGTGGTTCGGTCAAAATGACCTACATTCACTTGCGAAGCCTTCTTCTGTTAGGATCGGAGCGGCACTAAGAGGGGGGGGGGGGTGAATTAGTGCAGCGGATTAAAACGTTGGTTTCAACAAATCTTTCGTACAATAAAAATTGGAATCGGAAGTGCTTAACTTGAAAGCGTATTCGCAAAGTTGTGCAGCAAAGGTAATGATGAAATAAAGCAAGTAAAAAGGTTTGCAGTAATGAAATGCAAACCAGAGATTACGCCGTTTTTGAAGTGGTTCGGTCAAGTGACCTACATCCACTTGCGAGGCCCCTATTCGATGAGGCTCCCACCTTCTACTAGCAAATCTCTTGAAAGGGAAGGGTGAATACCCCTCTTACAACTCTTTTACAAGCGGTTCACTCTCTTACATATTTTCAGCAAGAAAGAAGGAGGTGAACACTAGCAAATTGAAAACAAAACTAGCTAAGACTTTTCTAAGGCCTTTCTCTTAAACAATTGCTGCTCAAAAAGTTGTAATCTTAGCTGAGATTTGAGGGGTATTTATAGGCCTCAAGAGGATTCAAATTTGGGCTCCAAATTTGAATTCTCGTTGGGTTCCCGATGTTGGCAGTGCCACCGCCTGTCAGTGTCAGACACTGACAGTGCTGGGCGGTGCCACCGCCCAGTTCCAAGAGCTGGGCAGTGCAACCGCCCAGTCTGGCAGTTCCACCGGCAGACCCTTCGGTTCATTGGTTGGGCTTCAAACTTAGCCCAAACCAAGTCTAATTTTGGGCCCAATTGGCCCCTAACCAGGATATAGGATTATCTCTTAATCCTAATCCTAATTACAAGTGAACTACATAACAAAAAAAAACATCCTATGCAAGTTTTCAACCGCAAACGTCGAGTCTTGTTCCGGCGAGCTTTCCGACGAACTTCTCCCGACGGACTCCCAGCAAGCTCCCGAACTTGTGATGACTTTAATGAGTAGCCGAGCCTTCTCGGTGATGTCCGTGAACCTCCGGCGATCTCTTCGGCGAACTTCCGAAAATTCTGACAGGTTCCCGATTTCTTCTCGGTTGGTTCTGGCAGCATCTCCGACGATTCTTCAGACTCTTAAACGTCCATCGAACTTGACTCCGGTATCCTTGCTTTGTGTTTTCTGGTTATTGTAGTTAATCCTGCATACTTAACTCAATAATATGGATTAGATCAATTAACCCATCAATTGATTTTATCATCAAAATCCGAGATTCAACATCTTCGAAGAGGATCCCAACTTTCACTATCAAGTCAATTTGAAGGGGAAGGATAAATACCTCTCTTACAACCTTTTACAAGTGGTTCACACTCTTACAAATTTTCAAAGAGAAAGAGGGAGGTGAACACTCAAGTTATTGAAAACAAAAACTTGCTAAAGACTTTGCTAAGACTTTTAGCTCACTCTCTTGCTTCTCAAAGGTTATAATCTCAGTTGAGAATTGAGGGGTATTTATAGGCCCCAAGAGGATTCAAATTTGGGCTCCAAATTTTGAATTCTCTTGGGTTTCCGAGGCTGGCGGTGCCACTGCATGTCGGTGGCGGTGCCACCGCCGGACCTCTCGGGTCCTAAGTGGTGCCATCGCTCAGTCCAGCAGTGCCACCACTAAGTTCTCGAGTTCTGTGCGGTGCCACCGCCTACACTATTTCAGCTCACTGGTTGGGCTCCAAACTTGGCCTAAACCAATCCGAACTCGGGCCCAATTTGCCCCTACTTCGGTTATAGGATTAACAAATAATTCTAACCCTAATTAACATGCTAAATACGAATTTAAAAACATTTCTTAAGCTATTACAAAGTCCACAAGTCAAGACTTCTTCCGATGAGCTTCCGGCGAACTTCTGGCGGTCTTCCGATAAGCTCTCAGAAACCATTCTGCGGACTCTCGGCAAGCTCCTAGACTTCACGATTTGATCTTAGTGAGTTCCAATGAGCCTCTTCGGCAAGCTCTGATCTTTCTCGGTGAGCTCCATGAACTTACTACAAACCTTCCGGCGAGCTTCCGAAAAACCCTTCGGCAAGCTCCCTACTCATTCTCGGCTAGTTCCGGCAGCATTCCCGACAAACCTTCGGACTTCCGTCGAACTCTCGAACTCCCAACGAATCCTTCGCGCTTGACTCCGCACTTTGTTTCACTTTATGTCTGTATCGTTATCATAGTTAATCCTGCACACACAAACTAAAACTCTACTCCGATCTAGACAATTATTACAACCCGAATTGACATTCTGTTGCCCGACACATCATTGGTTGGCGCTTCGTCCGATTCTTCAGTGCATCGTCCTCTCTTGCAGCTTGTTGCCCAATCGGCAGTTGATCTCCGCAACCCCAATATCCTTGGCGTAATTCCGCTCTCCTTGGTCTGATGCCCGATGTCCGAAGCCTTCTGCCGTCCAATATCCTGACGTGATCTCCTCCGGCGCAACGTCAATTTCTCTTGTGTCAACTGTCTAATCCTGATCGAGTAGACCTGCATCACTCAAAATGTAGTTAAACATCTAAACACAATCAATTAGTTTCATCATCAAAATCCAAGATTCAACAATCTCCCTTTTTTGATGATGACAACTAATTGATGACTAACGGAGTTAACCTTAACTCCCCGGAGTTTAACCAAACTCCCTCTATCAATATGCCGTATTGATAGAAACTCTTGGATTAAAAAATCCAAGCAACATGTCTTGATCATGACATGACCTCAACATACTTCTCCCCGTTTGTCATCAACAAAAAGGAGAAGTGTCACTTTCTATGTGTTTAAGAGAAGAATTCAACTTCTTGCATGAAAAACATAATATCAAGTTTTATCATCAAACAATCTAGCGATTAAAGATGTGTAAGTTTAGCATGTTTGGTTTTCTTGTGATAGCAACTGATTGCTTCTCTTTAGACTACTAGTTAGCAGTTTTCACGATATGCAAGTTGCAAGCTAGCAAATATTTGCTTCCTTTGCAATGTTTGAGCTAGCAATTTTGCTTCCATAGCAAGTTAGCATATTTTGCATTTTGAGATAGCAATTATTTGCTTCTCTTTAGACTATAAGCTAGCAATTTTTACGATATGCAAGTTTTACTACATACAAGCTAGCAAAAAATTACGAAAGCAAATACAAGATAGCTTTCTTATGTAAGCTCATGATTCTTGCTTCCTATTGCAATGTGCAAGTTGCAAGTTTTGCTTCTTTTGCAATGTACAAGTTTCCAAATTTTGCATCTTGAGCTAGCAATATTTCTCCCCCTTTGTCATTGTCAAAAAGAAAAGAAGAATGCAGTTTTGTAGTTCTTTTTCCTTTTACAATGATTTCAAAGTCATGACAAAGGATGAATAATCAAGTTATGAATGTCAAGACAATTTTTCATCATGAATATTTTATCATTGCATGCATCATTATCATAAGTTGAAGTATTACATGCATAATATCATATCATCATTCATAATTACATTAATGTTTCAATATAGCAATTTCTTCTCAAAATGTGTAACTTAGCACTCATTGCTTCTCTTGATATTTGCAAGCTAGCTAGCAAAATTTGCTCCCCGTATGTCATTATCAAATAGAGGGGAATAACAATACAATAGTGTAATTCATTTCCCTTTACTATAATTTTCAAATCATGATAATGGTTAAGTGTCAATCTTATTTGTGCATCATTATATTTTAAAATTAAAATATGCATATTTTCAAAAACCTTATATTTCATTCATGCACGATATTGAATAAATCGATCGACATTATGAGGATATCATACTTAATACTAAAATTTTTAACTATTTATCAATATTTTGATCATGATACCAAACAATCATCATTTAGAGCATTCATGATACAAAACATTAAATCAACATTTATCATTTTAGCAACAACTCATAGCATTTTAAATCATGGTTTACATCATGTGCAATATATCACATCATAATCAGAAAGAACAAGTATTGCATGCATCATTGTAAATCATAAATATTTCATATCATGATGGTATCAATTTTGTCAAATTATATCCTACCATGCATGATCAAAACTTCTCCCCGTTTTATCATTGAAAATAAGAAAGAATTAGGGAAGAGCATAAAAGTGTAAAATATTTCAATCATTTCAAGGCATTTATATCATAGATACAAAGAAATCATATCATCAGATAAGACCATTTAAATACCAAAAGACATGATTCATTTTATCAAATCTCTTCCTTTTATAAATAACAAAAATTGTAGGTGTACAAAAAAGAGATTGTGATTTAAAAAAAAAAAGAATCTCAAGTAGTAAATCCAAGAAATCAAGATCATAATTTGAATACAAACTCATTCAAATTCAAATCATCAAATTCATCAAAATCTCAACATTTCTTTCAAGAGATTCAAAATGGTATACATAGATTTATTATAATAATCATCAAGATCAATAAGATAGAGAAAAATAATTTTTCAAGGAAAAAATATTTTTCTCTTTTTAGTTGTTTCAATTCATATGATTTTATTCCATTTATGCCAAATAAAAACATGTATCATGTTTAAAACCAAAAGTGTAAGATTTATTACAACAAAGATCAATAAGGCACTTCCATTATAGTAAATATCAATAATCCATAAATCGCAAGATTCATCATGCATAATTTTAAAATTTATTAAGTAGGATCATTATGCATGACACTAAAACATGGTTTCAAAATGTTTAATATTTTCATTACATAATTTCCTCATTATGCATCATCATATTTTCAAATTCGAACATTCACAATTTGAAAACTATATCTTTCATTTTTCATGCATGATACAAATAACTCAATCATCAATATGAGCATATCATACATGATATTCAAGCATTCATGATATATCATTTTGGCAACATGATCATAGCTATTCAAATGATAGTATCTAAATGTCAAAATTCATTACATCCTATCATGCATGATCATTAACTTCTTATTTGTATTTCATGCATTATTTCGTTTCATCACATAAGGAATATCAAGAAGAGTTATTGGGTGATGAGATAAATATTTCATGAGTACAAGAAATTGCATAAAAATCATATCATGAAAAGATAATAACAGAAGACACATTTTCTTTTGAAAAATCTCCTCTTAAATAATCAAGGGAAAATCTTAGGAAATCATGATATAGATAAAATTCATTCAATCTTATAAGAGAACAAGATATTAATTCAGGCATATAAAATTTCTCAATTCATTATGAATCATAAAATGAATTGTGGTTCCAAAAAATCACGATTCATTTAGGAAAATTTTCTCTTTAGTGCAATGATACCCATCATAATTCATTTGGATAGTAGATGCTAAAAAGGAACATTGAGGATACAAGATCTTGATTTTTATAGAGTAAATCTCAAGTTATAAATCTTAAAAAATCAAGATAAAGCTCATTCAAATTCAAATCATCAAATCAAAATCATTTTCAAGATATTCATAAAAAGATGATAAAATAGATTTATCAAACCAAGAATTTTCAAGAAAAATACTTTTATCTATTTAGTTGTTTCATATAAGCATGCCTTTGTCCTTTTTGTGCCAAAAAATATATATATATCATCAATCATATAGGATCGAAAAATAAATTTCTTCATAAAAACCATCAAGATAATTATGTATAACTTTTAAAATCTCATGCATAAAATGGTATCAAAACATTTAATATTTTCATTCCATCATTTTGCATTAGTTTTATTGAACATAATTTTGAATGATTCTTATAGATAACTAAAACTTCTTTAGTTTTAATTTATATGATTGACTTTATCTTAGCATTCTCAAATTTTGTTCATATGTCAAAACCATACATCATGTTTGAAAACCAAAGACAAGGTTCAAAAAAAAAAATCATCAAGCCTTCCATTCAAAAGCCATGCATCGTCATTGAAAATCAATATGGAAATCATCAAGATACACATTCTTGCTTCTCAAGCACATACATAAGATTATTCTTACAAGGTGTATAAACATTAGATTTATATCTAATATTTTATTACATTAACATAACATATGTAATTTTCAAGAAAATTAATCCTAAACTAAATTAAAAATAACTCATTAAAGTATTATGTAATTTCAAAATAAAATTAGGGGGATTTTGATTACCTCATTGTTGAAAGTGGTTGAGGCATAGTTTGCCACCTCGCCTTTCTCAATTTTCTCCTCATCTTCGGAAGAGCTCAATTCATCCTAATTTTTGTTCTTCTTGCATTCAAAGCAAGTAGTTCCATTCTTTTTGCTTTTTAATTTTTGTTTCATTTGTAGTTTAAGTTCACTATCACTTGAGCTTATGCTCGAGTGGTCATCATGTGTTCTATGTCCCAAATCCTTTCAGTCCTTTGGAAGGTTGTTCTCAAGTTTCTTTTTTGTCACATTGTTCATTTTGTAGGTCATTAGAGACCCAATAAGTTCTTGAATAGGGAATGATTTAAAGTCCTTGGCCTCTTGAATAGCTGTAACTTTTGGATCCCAACTTTTTGGAAGGGATCTTAAGATTTTAGTAACTAGTTCAAAGTTAGAAAAACTTTTACCAAGAGCTTTGAGTCCATTGATGACATCCATGAAACGGGTGTACATGTCTCCGATGGACTCACTTGGTTTCATCCGGAAAAGTTCGTAAGAGTCCAAAAGAATGTTGATTTAGGACTCTCACTCAGCTAGTGCCTTCATGTGTGACCTCAAGAGTTCTCCAAATATCAAAAGCCGAATCACAAATCGAAACGCGATTAAATTCATTTTTGTCAAGTGCACAATATAAGGCATTCATAGCCTTTGCATTTAAAGCAAAAACTTTCTTCTCCGATTCATCCCATTCGCTCATCGGAAGAGAAGATTTTTTAAATCCATTTTCGATAATATTCCAAAGCTCGAGATTCAACGAAAGTAAGAAAACTCTTATTCGAGTTTTCGAATAAGTGTAGTCCGTCCCATTGAAAAAGGGAGGACGAATGAAAGAGTAACTTTCTTGAAAGCCGTAAAGAGTCATTTCTATTTGGGTGTTAAACCAAAGTAGAAAACTGTGGCTTTGATACCAATTGTTAGGATCGGAGCGGCACTAAGAGGAGGGGGGTGAATTAGTGCAGCGGATTAAAACTTTGGTTTTGGAAAAATATTTCATACAAAAAAAACCAATTTCGATGAAAACCGATTTTGGAAGCTTAATAAATTAGAAGCGTATAGAAGCGTAGTGACTAAGTAAAGTAGTTTGCAGTATATAAATGGCAAGAATAAAATGCAAACCAAAGAACACACCAATTGAAAGTGGTTCGGTCAAAATGACCTACATCCACTTGCGAAGCCTTCTTCGAAGAGGCTCCCAACTTTCACTAGCAAATCACTTTGAAGGGGAAGGACAAATACCCC
Organism: Musa schizocarpa; assembly: GCA_900464855.2. Classification (NCBI taxonomy): domain Eukaryota; kingdom Viridiplantae; phylum Streptophyta; class Magnoliopsida; order Zingiberales; family Musaceae; genus Musa; species Musa schizocarpa. The sequence continues at coordinate 640,381 of UBIG03000001.1, forward strand.
TCTTACAACCTTTTACAAGTGGTTCACACTCTTATAAATTTTTAAAGAGAAAGAGGGAGGTGAACACTCAAGCTATTGAAAACAAAAACTTACTAAAGATTTTGCTAAGACTTTTAGCTCACTCTCTTGCTTCTCAAAGGTTATAATATTAACTAAGAATTGAGGGGTATTCATAGGCCCCAAAAGGATTCAAATTTGGGCTCCAAATTTGGATTTCTCTTGTGTTTCCGAGGCTAGCGGTGCCACCGTCTCTCGGTGGCGATGCCACCGCCGGACCTCTCAGGTGCTAGGCGGTGCCACCACTCAGTCCAGCGGTGCCACCACTCAGTTCTCGGGTTCTAGGAGGTGCCACAACCTAATCTGGCAGTGCCACCGCCTACACTATTTCAGCTCACTGGTTGGGCTCCAAACTTGGCCCAAATCAGTCTGAACTCGGGCCCAATTGGCCCCTACTTCGGTTATAGGATTAACACCTAATCCTAACCCTAATTAATATGCTAACTATGAATTTAAAGACATTTCTTAAGCTATTACAAAGTTCGTAAGTCAAGACTTCTTCCGGCGAACTTTCGACGGTCTTCCGATAAGCTCTCGGAAACCATTCTACGGACTCCCGGCAAGCTCTTAGACTTCACGATTTGATCTTGGTGAGTTCCAACGAGCTTCTTCGGCAAGCTCTAATCTTTCTCGATGAGCTCCGTGAACTTCCTATGAACCTTCCGGCGAGCTTCCAAAAAACCCTTCGGCAAGCTCCCTACTCATTCTCGGCTAGTTCCGGCAGCATTCCCGACGAACCTTCAGACTTCCGTCGAACTCTCGAACTCCCAATGAATCCTTTGCGCTTGACTCCGCACTTTGTTTTGCTTTATGTCTTTATCGTTATCGTAGTTAATCTTGCACACACAAACTAAAACTCTACTCCGATCTAGACAATTATTACAACGCGAATTGACATTCTGTTGCCCGGCACGTCATTGGTTAGTGCTTCGTCCGATTCTTCAGTGCATCGTCCTTTCTTGTGGTTTGTTGCCCAATTGGCGGTTGACTTCCGCAACCCCGATATCCTTGGCGTAATTCTGCTCTCCTTCGCCCGATGCCCGACGTCCAAAGCCTTCTGCCGTCCAATATCCTAACGTGATCTCCTCCGGCGTAACGTCAATTCCTCTTGCGTCAACTATCTAATCCTGATCAAGTAGACCTGCATCACTCAAAATGTAGTTAAACATCTAAACACAATAAATTAGTTTCATCATCAAAATTTGAGATTCAACACCCCTTGGCTTCGTTCATCACCAGTATCCGAGACATGTCTGTAAACTATAAAAGGCCATTTATGGACTCCGTTAGGCTCCAAGAGCTTAGTATACTGAACTTGGATTGTTTCTGATATCAACTGGCTTCATTAACTCCAAGTCTAATACCTCTTTATTCTTACGATAATAAAATGAGAATACAATATATCTTCTAGTGTATATAGATGATATTATTGTCACAGGCAATGATACCTTGGAGATTCAGACATTTTTAAACCAATTTGTTGATCAATTCTCCCTCAAAGATTTAGGACCCCTAAGCTACTTTTTGGGAATGGAAGTAACATTTATATCCTCATGTCTCCTCCTTTCACAAAGAAAGTATATTCAATACTTATTATCAAAGACAAATATGCAGGATGCAAAAGAGGTTGCAACTCTTCTCTTTACTAGTGCATCACTCAAAATATGTGATGGCAGCACTCCTACAGACTCAACTCATTACCGCCAAGTATTTGGCTCCTTACAGTACTTGGCTCTCGCTCATCTAGATATCTCATTTGTAGTCAATAAACTATCTCAATACATGCACTAGTCTTATGCTATGCATTGGTCTATGGTTAAATGAATTTTGTGGTATCATAAAGGGACCCTCAATCATGGTCTCTTTCTCTACAAACACACTCCACTTCATCTCCACCTCCACCTCAGGGCATGTCATCTTTCTTGGGTCTAATCCAATTAGTTGGAGTTTTAAGAAGCAAAAGATAGTCGCTCGGTCTATAATTGAAGCTGAATATTGTGCCATCGCTACCACTATTGCTGAAATCAATTGGGTTACAAATCTTCTCAAGGAACTCAAAGATAGCTCTACCCTTACTCCTATAATATATTACGACAATGTTGGAGCTACCTACCTATGCGTCAATCCAGTGTTCTACTCATGCATGAAACACATTGCCATCGACTTTTACTTCATGCGAGATCAAGTTGTTAGACGTCAAGTTCATGTCTCTCATGTTCATACGGCTAATCAACAAGCAGACTCACTCATGAAACCTCTAGCCTGCAAACTATATTTGTTACATCAATCCAAGATCAATATCCTTGATAGGAGCTCGATCTTGTGAGGGCAAGATAATAGAGATATTTCCTCAATTGCATAACAAATGAGATTTCCTCAACTGCATGAGGAAATCTCACTGCTCAGTTGAGAAAAATCCTCTCTTTCACTATGTATAAATAGACATTATATGACACTAATTGAGATGTGCTTTCTCTTTACCTTTACAATTTCACTCTTCATTCTATTACTTTATCAATAATGGTGTAAAAGTTCAAGTCATCACAAAAATACAAATGTGTCACATGAAAATCATGACATGAAAAATATAAATATTAAATCATGAATGCCACAAGACATGATTTATTTCAACAAATCTCTCTATTTTTATAAATAATAAAAAGAAACATAGGAGATCAAATGATATAATATCTTGATTCATGCATAAGAAATCTTAATTTATAAATCTCAAAATATCAAGATAAAGCTCATTCAAATTCAAATCGTCAAATCAATATCATTTTCAAGAGGTCCATAAAAAATATAGATAGATTCATTAATCTCACCTTTTGAAAATTCATAAAGTATAGAAAAAGAAAATTTTTAAGGAGAAAGCTTTCCTCTTTTTAGTGTTTTAATTCATATGATTGATTTCAAATAAGCATGCCCCAAATTTTTATGCCAAATAAAAATATGCATCAATGTTTAAAATGGAAAAAGAACTTTCGTTATGGCAAAGAACGATAAGGCATTAATCAAAAGAATCATCGTGCATAATTTTGAAATATAAACTAATTAAGCATGATTTTAAATCATTACTTCAAATCAAACATGATTTCATTAAACATAAAGCATTTAATTTTAACATTTTGTTCCTTTATCATAAAACATGTAATTTTCATTATCATTTTCAAAATTAGCTAGAAAAGGAAAAGCATGATCCCCTTTTACTTATTTATTTTTCTTATTTTATATACTAATTTAAAAACAACATATGAAATGCATCAAGAAATTTTAAAATAAATTAATGGGGTTTCAGGTGAGTCATTTACCTCATCGGTGAGAGTGGTTAAGGTGAAGTTCATCGTTTCGTCTTCATCGGTTTGCTCCTCGTCATCGGATGAGCTCGATTCATCCTAAAGTACTTCCTTCTTTGTGCATTCATAACAAGTAGTTGCATTTTTTTTAAGTTTATTTTTATTCTTTGATTCTTATTTTAAAAACTTTTTAAGCTTTATTGTGAGAAGTTCAACTTCATCAACACTTGAGCTTTCGCTCGAGTGGTCCTTTTTTGCTCTAAGTACAAAATCCTTCTTGTTCTTTGGAAGGTTGTTCTTGAGTTGTTCATGTGCATTGCGCATCATTTCATAGGTCATCAAAGTGTTGAGAAATCTTGGGGGTGACATCACATGCGCAGTAGAAGAACAGAAAATAAAATCCCTAATTTTTTAAAGATTTATTCATCGTTGTGTGAAGATTGGTGCGCAAAAATTCATGAAACAAAAAACTGCGTATAAAGTAGATTGTGTTACTTAGGGAGATCACATATCTCTGAATCCTTATAGATCTCTAGAAGAGAGTGAAGGAGGTCAAGCGCTCTCCTATCTAGTGGTGACCCACACAGCAGGGCTGTGACGATGCTCCTTAAAACTCCAGGCCTGCTCTGAGGTGGAGAGGGGAGAGGAGAATAGGAGAGACAAGCAAAGGCTCTTTGGCTTATGAACCACTGAATCCCTCCTATTTATAGAGGTTCCCTATCAACTTAACCCTAATGGATCCTCCCATATTGGGTATTGGATGTTCATCCAACTACCCAAGCCTCTTAGATTAGTGGATCTCTATCCAATAATCTTTCATGGGCTTTTATTGGATCTCGTCCATAGGATCCAATAATTCAAGGGCTTATTGGATATCCAATAAGATAGGAGATCTGACGGATATCTCATATTCGAATCTCTACTCATCGCAATGTCTACCATATGTGTGTGACCCTCTAGGGCCAATATCGAGCTGGTCATGAGTCATACTTGTCAGAACTCCTTCTAGCTCAGTGAATTATTATCTCTATAATAATTCACTCGACTCATCGACTACGGACGTAATAGGCCACTACGCCGCAGTCCTCAAACGATACAGGGGAATACAATCCATTGGACTTTTCTATCCTTAGTTACCGTGAACCTATAGTCCCTCATCCATCTAATATCCCAAAAACCGTATACCAAGTATGGTGCTGTCAAACCCATATGGTTTCTACTCGAGTTTTGCTCTAATTGGATTCTCCTAGAGAACTCTTTCTCTCTCAATCTGAATGACCCTTGCTAGGGATTTGTCTGAGCAAGAACACATAGTATATTCCTCTTATAACACTGAGATTGGATGATTCTCTATCGACACTCAATAGCCATCATAAGGTTGAATGCCACTCTCGATGACCGGCTATACTATATCTGGGACATCCACACGTATTAGTCTGGTATCAAAGAGTGGAGCACTTATATAGGACATCCTTGGTGTTTCAAGTCAAAGGACTAGATACACCATTGGGACTACGGAATCGCTGTTTAACAATAAGGCATCAACAACCATCCAGCATTCCGTAAGCGGATCAATCAATGAACTCATTCTCCAATGATCACTGGTATTGTATCCCTAGTATCCCCACATGAGCAGCTATGAGACTAGTTGCATCCATCATATGGATGGGTATTCAGCACACGAGTCTGTCCGGTTATCTCGATATCCCTCTCGAGTAACCTATGACCAGGATTATTTAGGATCTGTGTTTAAAGGTGAATCGGTCTCATTATCGTGATCTCATCATGATCCGATTCCCATTGCACAGATCCAAGGACATCACAATATATATATATATATATATATATATATATATATATATATATATATATATATATATATATATATATATATATATATATATATATATATATATATATATATATACAACAAGCAATATAAAGTGATAAATATCAAAATATAATAAGCAAAAAAACTGCGTGTCAAGTCATACGTGCCATCACTCATGTGATTGGCTTGCCGGGCATATATGACTAGCACAAAGACCCTATAAGTTCTTCAATCGGAAAATGGTTCAAATCTTTTAATTCTTAAATTACCATTACTTTCGAATCCCAATTTTTAGAAAGAGATCATAAAACTTTATTAACAAGTTCAAGATTTGAAAAACTTTTACCAAGAACTTTTAGACTATTGACGACATCCATAAAACGGGTGTACATGTCTCCAATAGTTTCACTTGGTTCTATTCGAAATAATTCAAAATCATGCATCAAAAGATTTATTCTAGACTCTTTTACTCTATTCGTACCTTCATGAGTTACTTCTAGTGTGTGCCAAATCTCATGTGCAGTTTTACATAAAGAAACACAATTAAACTCCTTTTTACTCAAAGCACAAAATAGAGCATTCATAGCTTTCGCATTTAAAGAAAAAGTTTTCTTCTCCTAATCATTCCATTCGTTCATTGGAGTAGAAGACTAATTCAACTAAATTCCATAAATCGAGATTCAATGAAAGTAAAAAAAGCTCTCATTCGAGTTTTCCAATATGTGTAGTCCGATCTATTGAACATGAGAGGATGAATGATAGAAAAGCCCTCTTGAAAGCTGAAAAGAGTTATTTCTCTTGAGTGTTAAACCAAATGAGAATCGAATGTGGCTCTTGTTGAATCTCAGATTTTGATGATGAAACCAATTGATAGTATTTATGATCTGATCTGCATTTTAAGTGATGTAGGATGCTTCGATTAGGGAGAGACATTTAAAGCAAGAAGAATCATGTTGAACCGGAGAAACATGTTAGAAGATTGGACATCGCGCCAAAGGATCGGTCGACGTATCGATAGAAGGCTTCGGGCCATGGATTCAGGCATCTGGCCAAGAAGAGTGGATATTGTACTAAGGATATCGGAGTTGCAGAGGTCAACTAGCCGATTGGGCAATAGGCCACAAGAGAAGACGATGCGCCGAAGAATCGAACGAAGCGTCGATGGACTAATGACATGTCGGACGACATGATTCATGCTTAGTAATAATTGTCTAGATTGAAGTGTGTTTTTGATTTGTGCAGGACTAACTACGATAGCAAGGTATAAAGCAAAATGAAGTCTCGGAGTCAATAATGCAATTTCGTTGGGAGTTCGAAAGTTTGTCGGAAGTCCGAACATTCGTCGAAAGTTCTATCGGAACCAACCGAGAAGCTCAGGAGCTTGCCAAAGAAGCTCATTAGAACTCACTAAGAAGATCGTCGTGAAGTCCAGGAGCTTGTCAGGAGTCCACTAGAACATTGCCGAGAGATCATCAGAAGTTCACAAGAAGATCGCCGGAAGCTCGCCAGAAGAAACCAGACTTATTTGGCTTAGAATATGTATTAGGAATCGTAGTTAGCATATAATTGGAGTTGGGATTGGGAGATAATCCCATCAACTTTGTTAGGGGCCAATTGGGCCCGAAGTTGGGCTGATTTGGGCCAGATTCAAGGCCTAACCAGGATGCTGAAACCTTGGCCGACGGTGGCACCGCTTGGGAGATTCAGTCTCCCAGATAATCTAGGCGATGGTACTGCTGGTAGTAAATGCTGCCAGTAGTGGTACCACCCTTATCAAGCGGTTGTACCACCCCTATCAGGCGGTGGTACCACTAAAGCTCGGTCTCCGAGCTCTGTCATGCAGTGGTACAACCTAGACTGACATACTGACATTGGCAATGGTACAGCCCGTACCTAGGAAACTTGGGATGAGATGTTTTTAAGCTCGAAGTTTCAATCAACATAAGACCTATAAATACCCCTCTCATCCCTGGTTAAGAAACACAAGACCTGAGAGTAAAAAGGAAAGAAACGCTACTGCAATCTTGTGTGAACTCCTCTCTGATAAGACCCTAGGGTCTTATCATCAAAGAAAGAAGGGAAAAGAGAAAGGAAATGATCGCTTCGAGGGGTTCAGCCTCCTTGATCACTTTAAGGGGATCAGCCTCTTAAGGTTTGTCAAAAGACTGAATAATATTTTATTGATTAATTAAAAGAAAGGGTTACATTACTATTATAGAGTTCCACCTAGGGTCCACTAGGACTTGGATTCTTAATAATGAATAAATATTAAATAAATCTCTACCTGACTCTAATTGAACCAAACAGACTCAATAAACATTTGGACTAAAAAACTCAATAAACATTATTCAAAAGCTCATAAAAAGGGTCCTAATAATTCCTCCCTCTTCAAATCAGCCTTGTCCTCAAGGCTGAGCAGCGTCAAACTTGGGGAGCTTCTCTTTCAGTACTTTAGTCATAGGCTATCTACAATGCATCATAATCTGTTGATCAAGTAAGTATGGTATCTGCTTTTTGATAGTGTAAGCAAGAGGTCGGTTTTTCAGTGTAGTAATTGTTGTAAAAAACTCCTGGCCCTGTATAATCAATTTTATCTTTGAACATTTGCTATCATAAGTTAAAATCCATCCTTCAGTGATCTTTACTTTGAATCTATCATGACCTTCAATGTGGTGGGTTAATCGGCATGCAACTTTCCTATCCATAAAATTATTAGTGCTACCCATATCAATCAAAACAGTGACAGGCTAATGCTTCAAAGTTCCTCCAATTTTCATAGTTTGTGGGTTAGTGTTGTTGAATCTCGGATTTTGATAATGAAACCAATCAATATGTGTTTATGTTTTAATCAGCGTTTTGAGTGACGTAGGATGCTTCGATCAGGATGAGACAATTAAAGCAGGAAAAATCATGTTGTGCCAGAGGAACATGTCAGAAGATTAGACGTCGGGCCGGTGGATCGGTCGACGTATCGATGGAAGGCTTCGAGCCGTGGATTCGGGCATCAGGCCAAGAAGAGCGGAGATTGCGCCAAGGATATCAGAGTTGTAGAGTCAACTGGCCGATTGGGCAATAGACCGCAAGAGAGGACGATATGCCAAAGAATCGGACGAAGCGTCGAGGGACCAATGACATGCCGGACAACTTGATTAGATGCATAGGATTAATTATCTAGATCGAAGTATGTTTAACATGTGCAGGATTAACAATGATAGCAAGATATGAAGCAAAATGAAGTCCCGAAGTCAAGATCGAGATCACGTTGGGAGTTCAAGAGTTCGTTGGAAGTTCAGACGTTTGTCGGAAGTTCTGCGGGAACTAGCTGAGAAGTCACGGAGCTTGCTAGAGAAGCTCATCAGAACTCGCCAAGAAGATCATTGTTAAGTCCAAGAGCTTGCTGGGAGTCCACCGGAACATTACCGAGAGTTCGTCGGAGGTTCACCGGAATATCGCTGGAAGCTCGCCGGAAGAATTGACATAGGGATTTGTTTAGCTTAGAATATGTCTTAGGAATCATAGTTAGCACGTAATTGGGATTGGATTTGGGCTAACCCAATTAGGGTCCAGCTAGGCCCATGTAATCATTGTGTTGGGCCCAATAAGAAGCCCAAACAGTGCCCCAAGAAGATTCACCATCGTGGCACAATCTTTGAGGCTGTGTTAGGCGGTGGTACCGCCCAACACTCTGCCCCAGGTAGTGGTACCTACAGACCTGGGTAGTGGTACCGCCCAAGACAGTGTCAGTCAAACTGACACTGGGCGGTGGTACCGCCCGTGCTTGGGGAACCCGGGATGAGATGTTTTTAGGCTCCAAGTTTGAATCAACTTGAAGCCTATAAATACCCCTCTCATCCCTGGTTAATACACACAAGCACAGAGAGCAAAAGAGGAAAGAAACACTGTAGAAATCAGTTGAGAAATCCCTCCTCTAGCTTAAGTGTTAGAATTATGTTTTAGAGAGGAGAGTGAGTGCTTGTAAGGGTTGTCTCCTAAACCCGGTAAAAGGAGAAGAGGGGTATAAGAAGGAGGTTGATCTTCGCCTAGTGAAAGAAGATCGTTAGTGGATGCTGGTGGCCTCAACGGAAGAGGAATCAGAGGAGTGGATGTAGGTCACGATTGACCGAACCACTATAAACTCTCGTCTTCTCTGGTTTGCATTTTATTCTTGCTATTATCTTAACTACAAACTGCCTTCCTTACTTTACTTCAAATATATTTCCGTAAGCTTTCAAAGTTATTATATGCATGAAATGATTTTTACGTCGGAATCAGATTTCAACATACAAATGCAGTTTCAATCGTCGAAAGTTTCCGCTGCACTAATTCACCCCCCCCCCCCTCTCTTAGTGCTCTTGATCCTAACAAGTGTAGCCAGCCAATGTACGCATTTTATGTGTGCTGGTTTCAATATCTTCATCAGTTCCTGCACCTTCATGATCGGAGTCCAACTCTTCTGCTTCTAGTTCCTCTCCAATTAGCTTAATCATTAGAAGTTGCCCTTGGTTGGGAATAGATAGGGCGGGTGGCTTGCTAATCACCTATTTATTAACACCTCTATTTCGATGGTATTCCAAGCTAATTTTTTCCTTATGTAGGCATGCAAACGAAATCGTAACTATCATGGTGTGGGGTTGATGAGCCTTAACTTCACACAGAATCTTTGGATTCATCCCTTCAATAAATGTACCCAAAAGTTATTGTTCCAACCAATCTCTAGCTTAATTTGATAATCTTTCCAACCTGCTCTGATATTCCAACATTGTAGAAGTCTGATGAATTTTGACAAGCTATCCATCAACATTCTCATATTCTGATGGGTCGAAGCGAACAAGAAGCCCTCTTTTGAATTGCTCTCACGAAGGAACTCCGTGGAAAGTTTCATACCAATCGTACCACTGGATTGCATCTCCATCGAGCTGGATTGAGGCCACTTCTACCTTGGATTCTTCTGGGGTTCTGTGAAAACAAAAAAAAAATTTCGCCCTAGAGATCCAACTAGTCTGATCCCCATCTTCCCATCTCGAAAATTCCACCTTCATGTGTGAGTAGTTTGTGTCACAGTCTTGGAGCCCTTTACCTATATTTCTAGATCTATGCAACATAGAACTTGAGCTCCTATCTTGTTGAAATTTGGTAAAGTGCTCCAACAAGCTTTTTTTGAAATCATGAAGGGTTTCTTATAGCCGATTCTCAAATTTGGTTTCCAATGCTTCCATTAGCCGATTCTCAATTCTGGTTTCCTACGCTTCCATTTGTGCTTTCACTGAGTTAACGACAGCCATTACGTATGACTGTAAATCTGTAATCTCAACTCCTATTTTTGATGTCGGTCAAGGGCATCAATCCCTGCCCAACTCAGTGCTACTATTGTGATGCAATCAGTGGTAGCACTATTGGAATGATGGGTTGCTATGAGGATACGGGGATGTAGTTGCGTTCACTACGTGGGAGGCAACGATGCTTACTGTGGTCACTACATAGAGGGATTGCTACTGCTGAGGGCTGGGAGGTAGCGATGGTGGTGCGGCTGGGGGCAACGTCGCCAAGGGCTTGCTGTTGTGGTGGTTGCAATGGTGCAGATGGAAGGCAGCATTACTCTATCTCTACCACACTATGGAAGGAGGCACTAGTGATGCCGCGGAAGGCAGCATTGCTTTGTCTCCACCGCATGACGGAAGGAGGCGTTGGTGACGCTGAGAGATCGCATGCGGTTGAGGACACGATGGTGCCATTGAAGTGGTCGAGGTTGAGAAGAGGAGTTGGTGCATGCATTGCCGAGGTTGAAGCAGCTGCACAAGAGCTTGCTGCGTGTGTTGTTGGAGGGTGGCTGCGGTGGCATTGCCGGGGATGAGATTGCAGTGGAAAATAGGAATCGATAGTGGCACTGCAAGGAACAAGGGCAATCGGTGATTTACCCAGTTTCTGTCACTAGAGCAAGGCGAAGATTGTGAGGATTACAGCTGGGTGGCGAGTGGCGTGGTTGCTGGCTGGGTAGCAATGGTGATGGTGGTGGCAATCGGCATTCGCAATAATAAGAGGACCAACGACTGCTTCGCAGCACCAAGAGGATTGCCCTGTTTCGGTCACCAAGAGGGTAGAGCAAGGGGGAGTGGCAATGGTCCTTCTTGCCCGAGCCAGGGGGAGCGGCGACTGGGAGGCGAGCAACGGTCATCGCATGGTGGCTGGCAGTGGTGGTGGGTCAGCTAGAAGGCGACAGCGCTCGAGGGGAAGATAAGTGGTGGTGGTGCAGTTGGAAACAAGGGCAGCAGAGGCGAGTTGCCCTATTTCAGTCATCATGAGGAGGGAGGCAACTAGCAAGTGCGGCTGCGACCCGAGGGCGACGGGGCATGATGGCAGAGTGGTTAGAGCAGTGTCGACGATAGTGTTAGTGACGAAGGGGTGGTCTGCTAGCTGGGAAATGGTGCCGGCGGTCCTTCTCACTCGAGCGAGATAGGGAAATGAGGAGAAGCGGTCACTGGCTAGGGGGGCAGCAGCGGTGGTAGTCGATCGACCAAGAATCAGCACCGATTGTGGAGAAGGAGAGGTTGGTGGCCAAGGGGCAGCGGCGGCAACTGCTGGCAGGTGGGCTGGTCGGAAGCAGGGGCGTGGCTGCGGCTTGGAAAGCAGGGGAGTGGCTGCGGGCTTTTTTTTTTTTTCTTGAGATGATGAACTGCAATGAGAATGTCAAGGATCGCTAGGGTCTTATCGTCAAAGAAAGAAGGGAAAGGGAAAGGAAATGATCGCTTCGAGGGGATCAGCATCCTTGATCGCTTCGAGGGGATCGGCCTCCTAGGGTTTGTCAAAAGACTGAATAATATTTCATTGATTGATTGATTGATTAAAGGAAAGGGTTACATCACTATTTATAGAGTTCCACATAGGGTCCACCAGGACTTAGACTCTTAATACTAAATAAATATTAAATAAATCTCTGCCTGACTCTAATTGAACCATATAGACTCAATAAACAATTAGAGTAAATAGACTCAATAAACATTATTCAAAAGCGTAGAAAAAGGGTCCTAACACTCTCCTTCTTCCAAGTGTTAGAATAGTTTGAGAAAGGAGTAAGTGAGGGTGGAAGGGTTATCTCCTAAACCCAGTAAAAGGAGAATCGAGTTGTAAAATGTGGTTGGTCTTCACCTATTTAAGGAAGACTGATAGTGGATGCCGGTGGCCTCGATGGAAGAGGAATTAGTGGAGTGGATGTAGGTAACAGCGACCGAACCACTATAAAAATTTAGTTTGCGTTTCCTTTAAGCACTTTACTTTTATAGCAAACTACCTCTTCTCTCTACTATGCTTTTACTACGCCTACACTCGCATACACTTTCAAGTTTCCGAAATTGGTTTTCAACGTATGAAAGAATTTTCAGAACCGATGATTTTACTGGTGCACTAATTCACACCCCCCTCTTAGTGCCGACTTGTTCCTAATAGCTCTAAGACCAACTCTTAGGATCGAGTCGACACTAAGAGGGGGGGTGAATTAGTGCAGTGATAAAAGTCAGGTCGGTTTTGAAAATATTTTCGATTAAACCCATTTCATAAAGATGCTTAAATCGAAAGCGTATGGAAGAGTATAGCAAGTAAGGAAGTTTGTAGTTAAAGTAAACTGCTCAAAAGTAATACAAACCAGATTTTATAGTGGTTCGATCATCATGACCAACATCCACTCCACCGATTCCTCTTCCGTCGAGGCCATCGGCATCTATTATCGATCTTCCTTTAATAAGCAAAGATCAACCACCCTTACAACTCGATTCTCCTTTTGACAAGTTCAGGAGAAAACCTTTACAACCCCCCTTACTCCTCTCTCAAACTACACTAACACTTAGAGTTTTGAGAGGAGTCCTCACAATATTACAATAGTGTTTTTCTACTTTTTTTGCTCTCAAATTTTGTGATGTTAACCAGGGATGAGAGGAGTATTTATATGCTTCAAGTGGATTCAAACTTGGAGCCTAAAAGTGTCTCATCCCAGGTTTACCGGTTCCTAGTAGAATCACCGCCTATGCTGGGCGGTACTACCGCCTAAAGCACTGACATTGGGCGGTATCACCGCCCAGTCTTGTGGTACCATCACCTGGGAGACTGTGTCTGGGCGGTAACATCGCCTGACATAGTCTCAGAGACTGTGCCACGATGGTGGCACCTGTTGGGTTACTATTTGGGCCTTTCATATGGCCCAACACAGTCCATACATGGGCCCAACTGGCTCCTAATTGGGTTAGCCCAATTTCAATCCCAATTATATGCTAACTATGAAATTTAAGGCATACACTAAGCTAAACAAGTTTGGTAAGTCTATGTTTCTTCCGGCGAGCTTCCGGTGATCTTCCGGTGAACTTCTGACGATCTATCGACAATGTTATAGTGGACTCCCGGCAAGCTCTTGGACTTCAGGATGATCTTCTTGGTGAGTTCTAACGAGCTTCTTGGGCAAGCTCCTTGACTTCTAGGTCAATTCCAATAGAACTTCCGACAAACGTCCGGACTTCCAATGAACTCTCGAACTCCCAACAAAATCACGTTCTTGACTCCAGGGCTTCATTTAACTTTATACTTTGCTATCGTAGTTAATCCTGCACACTTAAAACCTACTTCGGTCTAGACAATTATTACTAAGCTAATCAAATGTTGTCCGGCATGTCATTGGTTCATCGATGCTTCGTCCGATTCTTTATCGCATCGTCCTCTCTTGTGGCCTATTGCCTAATCGGCCAATTGACCTCCGCAACTTCGATTTCCTTGATGCAATATCTGTTCTTCTTGGCTCGATGCCCAAACTCATGGCCCGAAGCCTTCTATCGATACGTCGACCGATCCTTCGGCTCGATGTCCAATCTTCTTATATGTTTTTCTCCTACCCAACATGATTCTTCCTGCTTTAATTATCTCTCCCTGATCGAAGCATCCTACATCACTCAAAACACAGATTAAATCGTAAATACTATCAATTGGTTTCATCATCATAATATGAGATTCAACAGTTTTGCCTTGGTTTTGTAGATTTTTGTTTGAAAAATGTAAGGAACGATAGTTTACAGTGCTGCAATGCGATCGTTCGTTGCGTTGGGCAAAATTGCCCCAAAATGGCTTTATTTTCATGTTCCATGACCTATTTTCTATAGACTATAGCTTCACTTGAAACGTTAGTTATCTCAGCACTCTGAAACCTCCCAGGTGGCACCAATGGGGATGGGGCTTTGGGGTACTGTTGGGTGTTGAACAATCTTCATAAGTTTGCATGTTAACTTGACGGGAACTTGCCTTCGCACATGACACCCGGTGAGCAGTTGTTTATGGACTTGTAACTATTCATTTAACATTCTAAAGTCCTTGTTTTCTCCTCCCTCTCTTTTCTCTCTTGCACTCTAGTTGTTTGTTGAATTGCTTGTAAAGGTTCCCTCTTTGTGAGATGCTAGGACTTGTTCGTTGCTCGTTTTTAAAATAATCAACTTTCTACTTTACAGGTCATTAGGGACCTATACGAGGTTGTAACTAGGCTGACCCTTTGCAGACACATATGTCGTAAGGATGTCTCATGACTTAGGGAATCCTAGCTATGTCCGAGAAGTTGGTGCAAGGGTGCTTCACGACTTAAGTAACTCCAGCTATGTTCGTGAATTTGCCATAAGGGCACCTCATTACTTAGGCAATTTCAGCTAAGTCCATAATATTGTGGTATTAGAGTAGGCAAGCAATTCAAGCAAGAAGTGAAGAAACTTCGTAATCTTATTATGACAAAGCATCGTGGTGAATCGAGCAAGACAGGGCAAGCCGAACCATTGCCCCAAGCAACTGCAGGTGGCTGTGACTGTAAACTCGCTCTCATGTTATTGGAGCTGCTCAGGAGGAGTATAGCAGCAAACATGATGAACAAGAAGTTGGCTACTCTCTATGAGTGGAGGAGGTACAATCTGGAGTGTCAATCGGGAAAAAGAGCCATAAGGAGAGACTCACAATGGTGGAAACTCGCTTGGATGTTCTTGAAGCAAGCTTGGAAGAACTCTACTAAGGCCAAAGAGGGCTTCTTGAGTTAAAGAGCTTGTAAGAAGAAGTGGAATCTCGAATCGACAAGGTCAAGTCCTTAGCCAATTGACTAAAGGAAGACACTAAGGACTCCGTGCAACATCTGCACGAAGTTGTGGCGAAACTCACTTCTAGGTAACAATGCTTAAAAGGGTACTAAATACGGGAGGGAGAAACACCCAAGTTGTGCTATCACAAAACTTGGGGGCACCTAAGTCACATTGCTATGGAGGTGCTAGGGATACAAAGGAGCTTGAGAATTTTTTGTTTGACATGGAAGAGTACTTTCAAGCTACAAGGCTTGATTATGAAGGTACCAAAGTTTCAATAGCAACCATGTATCTGAATAAAGATGCAAAACTTTAGTAGTAAACCTATTGGGAGGAGATCCAACGAGGTCAGTGTCGAATAGACATATGAGAGGACTTGAAATGGGAGTTGAGAACTCAGTTCCTACCCGAGAACATAGAGTTTGTTGCAAGGAGGAAGCCAAGACAACTCCACCAAAGTACTTCTATTTGGAACTACATGAAGTAATTTTTCACACTAAAATTGGACATATAGACATGTTCGAAATGTTAGGATCAAGAGTGGCACTAAGAGAGGGGGGGGGGAGGGGTGAGTTCGTGTAGTAGAAAAATTGCTGATATAGTGACGAAGGTTGACTTAGCTAAAATAGCTCGAGTAAAGGTAGTCAAGAGTAGGGAGATGAAAACCAAATGATTTGTAGCTAAGTAAAGAAATGGTTTAGAAAATTAAACACTCACACACTCAAGGAACACCACGATGTAAAGTGGTTCGGTGAAATGACCTACATCCACTTTCGAAGCCTTCTTCGATGAGGCTCCAAACTTTTACTAGCAAATCACTTTAAAGGGGAAGGACCAAATACCCCTCTTACTGTTAGAAAATAAATAGATAAACAAGTTGTAGAAGAAGTTGAGTGTTATTAACATATCCCCCTTCCTTTTATACAGGTTAGAAGGGAGAGTTTTCCACAACAGGTTAGAGGATTTCCAGTAGAGAGATTTCCTCAAACAGTTAGGAAAATCTCATCTACTTATCATGCCCCCACAAGATGGTACTTCGATCAAGGAGGCCAATCTTGGACTGATGTAATGCAAAAAGTTTACAAGCTAGAGGCTTCGTAAATGAGTCGGCCAATTGATCAGCCGTATGGACATGAGAAACACGAAGTTGACGGCGGACAACTTGATCGCGTACAAAGTGAAAGTCGATAGCAATATGTTTCATGCGGGAGTGGAATACCGACTTAGCGCACAGATAGGTAGCTCCAATATTATCATAATATATTATAGGGGTGGAATCGATGTTGAGTTCTTGGAGTAGATTCGTGATCCAATTGAGTTCTGCAGTAGTAGCGGCAATGGCACGTTATTCAGCTTCAGTTGTAGACCGGGTGACTGTCTTTTGCTTCTTAGAACTCCAACTAATTGGATAAGCACGAAGGAAGATAATATACCCCGATGTGGATGTTCTATCATCAAGGTTACCTGCCCAATCAACATCGGCAAAGGCATGAAGATGAAGTGGAGAGTGTTTACGAAAAAAGAGTCCATGATTTAGGGTCCCTTTAAGATATCGTAGAAGTCTCTTGACCGCAGACTAGTGTAGAGTAGATGGTTGCTGCATATACATTGTGTTTCCATGATGATGTCGCAGAAACAACGAAGTGTCAGATTTGGAGTTAAGAAAGCCGACAGAAGTGAAAAATGAGCTAAGTTCAGTGTACCAAGCTCTCGGAGCCTGACAAAGTCCATAAATGGCTTTCCAAAGTTTGCAAACATGCTGTGAATACTGAGGATGAGTAAAACCGGGGGGTTGTTGCATAAAAACATCTTCGGATAGAGATCCCTGTAGAAAGGCATTATTAACATCCAATTGTCGTAATTGCCAGCCTTTAGTGGTAGCCAGACTCAAGATAAGCCGGATTGTAGTAGGTTTAACAATAGGACTAAATGTCTCAGTGAAATCAACTCCAGGTGGTTGATGAAACCCTTTGGCGACCAAGCGTGCCTTATATCGGGCAACAAAGCCATCTGGGTTCCGCATAATTCTAAAGACCCACTTACACCCGATGATGTTTTATGAATGATGGAAAGGAATGAGATCTCATGTTGAATTATGGAGGAGGGCATTATATTCCTCACTCATGGCAGTACGCCAATAAGGAGATTTTTGGGCTTGAGTGAAGGTGGTGGGTTCAACGTTAGGGGATGAGGAATTCATGATAGCTTGTAGGTTAAGTACCTGATGAGGTTTAAAAATACCATGCTTAGAGCGAGTGGTCATAGGATGATTGGAGATGATAGGATTGGGAGGTGATGTTGGGTGAGGATCTATGGCACAAGCCGGGTCAAGCGGAGACACGTCAGGGGCACTTGGGCGAGAAGGAGGTAAGGAGGATGGTTGTGTTTCGGAACATATTGCCCCATCAATTAGAGAAGAGTGGAGTGGAGTAGGAACAGAGGAAACGGGCAAGTGTTGAACTAGAGTGATATAGTGCAGATCAGGAGGGGAGGAAGTAGACGAAGTCATGGGAGGCTCGTCCGATTGGTCCGAAGGTATACTCCAGTGAGATAGTGAAGTAGTCCGTATGGCAGGATATGGAAGGGTTTGGAAAGGAAAGTTAGACTCAACAAAGACAACGTGACGTGATATGAAGATTTTACGAGTGTGGAGATTATAGCAGCGGAAAGCATTATGTTCAAGTGAGTAACCAATAAAGACGCAAGGAGTAGATCGAGATGTTAACTTATGAGAGGCATAGGGACGTAACCAAGGATAACATAAACAACCGAACACTCGGAGTTTACGAAGGTTAGGGGGTTTGTTAAATAGTGTGTCAAAGGGGGACTGGTATTGTAGAACTGGTGTAGGCATTCGATTAATTAGGTAGACAGCAGTTTGAAAGGCTACTGTCCACAAAGTTGAAGGCATGGAAGCCAGATGTAGAAGTGTGAGTCCAGTTTCTACTATATGCTGATGTTTGCGTTCGGCAGAACCAACTAGTTGAGGAGTATGTGGGGGAGACTTGAGGTGTTGAATGCCACAAGCTGAGAGATGGGATGCCAGGGCTTGATATTCACCGCCACTATCAGAGTAGACTGTTTTAATGGTAGACTGAAAATAGTTTTCGACCAACTTCTGGAAAGTGGAAAAAATGCGAGAAACGTCAGATTTATGAGAAAGAGGATATATCCATGTGTACTTAGAGAAGTGAAATACAAAAATAACATAAAATTGGAACTTATCAAAAGATAAGATTGGAGCAGGACCCCAAACATTAGTATATATAATTTCAAAAGGTTTAGAGGAGGAAATGGAAGATGATCCAAAAGGCTACCGATGACTCTTATTACTAAGACAAGCATCACAATGCATCATAGAATTAGTGGACTTAAAAAGAGGAAGAGAGTGACGAGATAATAATTTCTGCTGAATAAAGGACGAGGGATGACCAAGCCGACGATGCCACACATCAACTAGAGCCGCAACAGAAGAATGAACAGTGGTTTGGGTTATTCGAGAGGTTGACAGCCATTCGTAAATGTTGTCTTTATTCGAGCCTTGTACTAATGATGCCCCCGTGCTCAAGTCATTAACAAGAAATGAATCAGGAAAGAATTCAATGGAAGTATTGTTATGTTTGCAAAATTGAGAAATAGAAATGCGGTTGCATTTAATATGAGGGGCGCATAAAACATCATCGAGGGTAAATGTATTAGAGTCAGAATTAAGCATTGTGGAACCAGTATGAGTTATAGGAAGTCCTTTACCATCACCGATGATGATATCTTCATCGCCGCCATAGGGATTGTGAAGAGACAAATTCTGAAGATCAGCGGTGATGTGATGAGAGGCACTAGAGTCGACAATCCAGTTGGACTAGCTAGGTGTCGGAGAAGTTAAGAGATTTGCTTGAGGCTAGTGTGACGGAGCAGGGAGGCGGGGACGAGACCGGCAAACTTTAGCGGAGTGGCCGACTTTGTCACACAGTTGGCAAACAACCCATCTTTGATGGCTCGGTAGGGCAGGATGCCAAGACGAATGATGGCTGGAGTTACCACTTTGCGAGAAGTGATGACTAGGAGGATAGGAGGGATGTTGCATGGAACTCACAGAATCAAGAGGCGCATTAGCCAAACCTTGGGTGATGTTCGGCGAGTACCAAGTGCTCTTCCGTTTGGACTTGTGACTGACTTGAGCTGTGACAGTTGATCCAGGCAGTTTGTCCGCACGCTTCAAGTACATCTCGTAGTCAGTCAATTTATCATAGAGATCTTCAAAAGAGATTGGCAAGTCGCGTGCCCGAATTGCAGCAGCCAATTCCTTGTAGTCGATGTCGAGACCATTGGGGGTATAAATGATAACCTCTTCATCACATAGGGAATCACCTATCAAGGCTAAGTCATCAATGATAACCTTGATATGTTGTAGATAATCAGAGATAGTACTTCCCTCTTGTTTCGTCACCATAAGCTTGGATAGAAGACTGAGCTTGCGAGTACGCGAATGATTTGCCAGGGTGGTTTGCAGTGTAGACCATGCATCGGTAGCTGTTACACATGAAGATATCAAGGAACAACAGATCCAGCAACTAAAGCTTGAATAGCTTGGAGGAAGAGACGATCTTGACGTAGCCACAATTTGTGAGCTAGATTAGGTACTGGACTGGGATCGCCGGGGGCGTTGAGCATGGCCGGAGGACAACTGAAAGTGCCATCAATGTAACCTAACAAGTCGTATCCAAATAAAAGATTAGAAAATTGAGCTCGCTAGGACGCATAGTTGCCACCCTTTGATAACTTAAAGGGGATCAACGTGGCAGCATTGATGGAGATAAGCCTTGTAGAAGAACAAGAAGTGGGAGTCCCTACAGGAACTGAAACATCAGAAAAAGTAAACGAAGACATTTTTTTTTTTTTTGGAAGATATGCAGCGAACCTTGTGTGATACTCAGGTCACACAAGGTGGAGAATGAGGGAGGGGGGGTGCTGCTATAGATTGCTGCTTGCTGCAGCAGATTGTAGAGGATGCAGTTCGCTGGAAGATGGTCACGAAAACTGCAGCGGTACTCAAGGAAACTGCAGTGAGAGAAATCTGCAGCAATTAGATGTATAGAGGAAAGCGGCAGCGAAAGCTGCTGCGGTAGAGGAAGGAAGATGCAGCGGTTGCGGTTGCTGCTGGCCGGGAAACGACTACGACTGCGAAGGAGGAAGACGCGGCAACCGTCGTTAAGCAAGGAAGACTGAGCGAGGAAGACATTGTTGTTTGCCATTCGTCGCTATTGAGGAGGAGGACACCGCCATTAAGGAGGCACCGTTGTGTAGAGGGAAGCGAGGAAGATGCAGCAGTTGCGACTGCTACAGGCCGGGAAGCGAGGAAGACACCACTGTTCGCCGTTCACCGCTATTGAGGAGGCAATGAGAGAATATTTTCCTCCTTACGTGACAGCAACAGAGAGTGTCTGCTGTAGGCAGCAAATAGGAGAGGGAGCAAGGCCGGCGAAGAAAAGAAAGACCGGCGATGAAGGAAGAGAAGGAGTGGATGAGCAGAGCCAAGACGGTGCTCGTTAGCACTGGCTCTGAATCCGTGTTTTGTGCTTCTTCAATGACTCCGCTTGAGGCAGTGTGTTACTGTGACCGCTTGGCTAACACACGGCGATACTGCTGTCGCCAAGGAGGAACGACTCTGATACCATGTTAGAAAATAAATAGATAAACAAGTTGTAGAAGAAGTTGAGTGTTATTAACATATCCCCCTTCCTTTTATATAGGTTAGATGGGAGAGTTTTCCTCAACAGGTTAGAGGATTTCCCTCAACAGAGTAGAGAGATTTCCTCAAATAGTTAGGAAAATCTCATCTATTTATCACTTACAACCTTCATACAAGTGGTTCACACTCTTATAGATTTTTTAAAAAGAAAGAGGGAGGTGAACACTAAAGCTATTGAAAACAAGACTTTGCTAGAGCTTTTTCTCACTTTCTAACTTGTCAAAAAGGTGTATCCTCTGTTGAAAATTGAGGGGTATTTATAGGTCTTAAGAGGATTCAAATTTGGGCTCCAAATTTGAATTACTTTTGGGTTTCCTGGTGCTGGCGGTGCCACCACCTATTAGTGGTGGTGCCACCGCCTATCAGTCTCCGACACTAACAGTGTATTGGCGGTGCCACCGCCAGACCTCTCAGGTTTTGGATGGTGCCACCACCCAGTCCGGTGGTGGCATCGCCTGGACTATTCCAGCTCACTGGTTGGGCTCCAAACTTGACCTAAACTAGTCCAAACTCGGGCCCAATTGGCCCATAACCTGATTATAGGATTAATCCTTAATCCTAATCCAAATTATATGAAAACTATGAAATTAAGACATAGCCCTAAGCAAATTTTTAACTGGCAACGTCGAGTTTCCTTCCGACGAGCTTTCCGGTGAACTTCCGGCGGACTTCCGATATACCCTTAGATTTCTTCCGGCGGAGTCCCAAGAGGCTCCTGGTCTTGTGGCGAGTTCAACGAGTCTTTGGCAAGTATTCAAACCTTCACGTTGATCTCCATGAACCTCCGACGATCTTTCCGGTGGACTTTCGAAAACTTCGGCAAGTCCCCAATTCTTTCTCGGTTGGTTCTGACAGCACTTCTGACGATTCGTCGGACTTTCGGTGGACTCTCGAACACCCATCTAACTTGACTCCAGTAAACTTGCTTTATGTCTATATGCTATCGTAGTTAATCCTGCACACTTAACTCAATAATATGGATTAGATCAATTAACCCATCAATTGACTTCATCATCAAAATTCGAGATTCAACAATCTCCCCCTTTTTTATGATGACAATCAATTGATGACAGAGTTAATCATAACTCCCCCTATCTATGTGCTATATTATGAAAAGATAAAAACACTTGAATACAATCTCTTTGAATTCAAGCCTAAACCGATAAGTTCTATTCGTCGAACTTATCATTATTCTTAATAAGCATGAGCAAATATGAAACTTCGTATTTCTCATAATTTCAAGGCATGAAAATTATTTTCAAGCCGAATGATAAAAGACAATTATTATTTCGACAAGAAATAATAATAATTTAAAATTTCAACATGGATCTCATGATATAAATGCAAGGCCTGATTTCATATGATCATGAGATGATTGCTTATTATATATATAAAAAAATGATAAACATGATATGACAACCAATCTAAAAACTATCATATCCGATATGCTCAAAAAGTTTTGTGATACTTTTAAGAAATATAACATATAAGCTATTGCAATTATGATACATATAAGTCATGCTAATTTCATATTTGCATAAGTCATCAATCTTTTACACATTCTTCTTCCCCTTTGTCATCAACAAAAAGGAGATGAGTTTTCAAGCATAAAACTCATGATCATTGAAGCCATTCATAAAATCATCTCATAAGAAAAAAAATCTTGAAAAGGAGATGTCAAAATTGACAAAGCTTCAACTTGGCATTAAGATCGATCATTCAAGGAAGACATCAAATCATCCAAAATAACATGAAGGTGCCATCAAAATATTGATAAAATTTTGGAAAGAAACATCCATCATCATATACTAGGATAATGTCAAACATATGTCAAGGTAGCATAGAGGTTTACAATAATAAGAAAGGTTTAACACAACGATTATTCCTTCGGAGGAATTATAGAGTTCCTCTTCATAAGGGAGTTCTCGGGCAGTGCCACCGCCAATTGAGCGGTGCCACCGCCTAGGGACCAAGTGCCCAAGGGGTGCCACCGTTGGCATGCTAAAAACTGATTTTTTTTTTTTTATTTTCAGAAGTTTTAATGTGTTTGATTTAAGATAGGATAGTGTCTTGGATCACTCTTTAAGATGTCATTCAAAATCGAAAAGAAAGAAGTCAAATCCATGAAAATCGAAAAAAGGATGAATTTTTTTTGAAAAATATATACAATCAAGCTTATTCACAAGGACAATTCAACATACCTAATTCCCTTCTAATAAAGTCAAATTGATCTTCATTTAAGGCTTTTGTAAAAATATCCACTAATTGATTCTTTGTATCAATAAATTCTAGAATGACATTATTATTATTGACATGATCTAAAGTGATGCCTAATGTCAATATGCTTAGTTCTAGAGTGTTGAATTGGATTTTTGGTTAGACAAATAGCACTTGTGTTATCACATTTTATGGGAATGTTCTTTAAGTAGATTCCATAGTCTTCCAACATATTTTTCTTCTAAACAACTTGTGCACAGCATGCACTTGCAACTATATATTCGGCTTCCACCGTATATAGTGCAACCGAATTTTGTTTCTTAGAAGTCCAAGAAACAAGTGTATGTCCTAAAAATTGATATGTTCCGGATATGCTTTTTCTATCTATCCTACATCCGCCAAAATTGGCATCTACATAAGCTATTAAATCAAAATTATCGGAGTTTGGATACGATAATCCTAAACTAGGAGTTTCTTTAAGATATTTGAGAATTCTTTTAACACTTTTAAGATGAGACAATTTAGGATTAGCTTGAAACTTAGCACAAAATCCTACACTAAATATGATATCTGATCTAGTTGCAGTGAGGTAAAGTAAACTACCAATCATTCCCTTATATGTTTTTTGATCAAAGCTTTCACCACTTTTATCCATGTCTAACTTAGTGGAAGTACTCATAGGAGTGTTTATAGCTTTTGAACCATCCATATTAAATCATTTTAACAATTCTAATATATATTTAGATTGATTAAGAAATATACCATTACTAAGTTGTTTAATTTACAATCCTAAAAAGAAGGTTAATTCTCCCATTAGGCTCATTTCAAATTCATGACTCATACACTTGCCAAATGATTCACATAGTGATTTATCTAAAGAACCAAAAATAATATCATCAACATAAATTTGAACAATAAGAAAATTATTTTCAAAATATTTGATAAACAATGTAGTATCAACCTTTACTTTTGTAAAATTATTTAAAATAAGAAAGGAACTAAGCCTTTCATACCAAGCTCTAGGAGCTTGTTTTAAGCCATATAGAGCCTTAGTCAATTTAAATACACGATTAGGAAGAAGAGAATTTTCAAATTCAGGAGATTGTTCAACATACACTTCTTCGGAAATAAAACCATTCAAGAAAGCACTTTTGATATCCATTTGAAATAGTTTAAAATCATTACTACTAGCATAGGCAAGGAGAATCCTAATGACTTCTAATCTTACCACAGAAGCAAAGGTCTCTTCGTAGTCGATACCTTCTTCTTGGTTGAAACCTTTGGCCACTAGTCTAGCCTTGTTTCTAACTACGATTCCGCATTCATCTTGCTTGTTTCTAAAGATCCATTTAGTACCAATGACTAAATGGTCACTAGGTCTAGGAACAAGCTTCCATACCTCATTCCTCTCAAATTGTTTCAATTCCTCTTGCATTGCAATAACCCATGAATCATCTATCGAGGCGTCATCAATACATTTAGGTTCAATTTGAGAAAGGAAGGCGGCGTTAGCACAAAAATTCTTGAAGGAAGAACGAGTTTGAACCCCTTTTGATGTATCTCCTATAATTAGCTCCTTTGGATGAGCATCTACATACTTCCATTCCTTGGGTAAGAAAATTTCGGAAGAAGATGCATCCACGTTGCTATTTTGAGGAGGGGGTTCATTTAAATTCAAATTATCAAAACCAAGATCATTAACAAAATTAGTTTTCTTTAACTCAAAATTTTCATTATAAATTACATGAATAGACTCTTCTATAACTACGGTTCTTTTGTAAAAAACACGAGAAGCCTTAGAAATAGAAAAGTAACTAAAAAAAATACCTTCATCGGACTTAGCATCATATTTTCCTAAGGCATCCTTTTCATTCATGTTGAATCTCGTATTTTGATGATGAAACCACTTGATAAGTGTTTATAATTTAAACTGCATTTTGAGTGATGCAGGTCTACTCGATCAGGATTAGATAGTTAACGCAGAAGGAATTGACGTTGCGCCGGAGGAGATCACGTCGGGATATTGGACGGCAGAAGGCTTCGGACGTTGGGCATCGGGCCAAAGGAGAGCGGAATTGTGCCAAGGATATCGGGGTTGCGGAGGTCAACTGCCGATTGGGCAACAAGCCGTAAGAGAAGATGATGCGCTGAAGAATCAGATGAAGCGCCAACCAATGACGTGCCGGGCAACAGAATGTCAATTCGCGTTGTAATAGCTGTCTAGATCGGAGTAGAGTTTTGGCTTGCATATGCAGGATTAACTACGATAACGATGAAGACATAAAGCAAAAAAAGTGCGGAGTCAAACACGAAGGATTCGTTGGGAGTTCAAGAGTTCGATGGAAGTCCGAAGGATCGTCGGGAACGCTGCCGGAACTAGCCGAGAATGAGTAGGGAGCATGCCGAAGGGTTTTTCGGAATATCACCGGAAGGTTCGTGGGAAGTTCGCAGAGTTCACCGAGAAAGATCGGAGCTTGCCGAAGAAGCTCGTTGGAACTCACCAAGATCAAATCGTGAAGTTCAAGAGCTTGCTGGGAGCCCGTCGGAAGAAGTTCGTCGGAAAGCTCGCCGGAAGAATACTCGACGTCCGCGGTTGAAAACTTGCTTAGGATGTGTTTTGTTATCGTAGTTCACTTATAGTTAGGATTAGGATTAAGAGATAATTCTATATCCTGGTTAGGGGCTAACTAGGCCCAAAATTAGACTTGGTTTGGGCTAAGATTGAAGCCGAACCAGTCAACCGAAGAGTCTGGTGGTGGCACTGCCAGACTGGGCGATTGCACCGCCCAGCACCCAAGAGCTGGGCGGTGGCACCACCTGGGCTGGGCGGTGGCATCGCCCAGTGCCCGAGAGCTGGGCGATGGCACCGCCCAGCACTATCAGCGCCTGACACTGACAGGCGGTGGCACCGCCAGCATCGGGAACTCCAAGAGAATTCAAATTTTGGAGCCCAAATTTGAATCCTCTTGAGGCCTATAAATATCCCTCAAATCTCAGCTGAGATTACAACTTTTTGAGTAGCAATTGTTTGAGAGAAAGGCCTTAGAAAAGTCTTAGCTAGTCTTGTTTTCAATTTGCTAGTGGTCACCTCCTTCTTTCTTGCTGAAAATCTGTAAGAGAGTGAATCGCTTGTAAAAAGTTATAAGAGGGGTATTCACCCTTCCCTTTCAAGAGATTTGCTAGTGGAAGGTGTGAGCCTCATCGAAGAGGGGACTCGCAAGTGGATGTAGGTCACTTGACCGAACCACTTTAAAAACGGCGTAATCTCTGGTTTGCATTTCATTACTGCTATTTACATTACTGCAAACCTTCTTACTTGCTTTATTTCATCATTACCTCTGCTGCACAACTTTGCGAATACGCTTTCAAGTTAAGCATTTCCGATTCCGATTTTTATCGTACGAAAGATTTGTCGAAACCAACGTTTTAATCCGCTGCACTAATTCACCCCCCCCCCTCTTAGTGCCGCTCTAATCCTAACAATTGGTATCAGAGCCCGGTATTTCTCATTTCTGATTTACACCCGAGAGAAATGACTCTTCATAGCTTTAAAGAGGGCTTATCTGTTTTTCGTCCACCGTTGTTTAACGGATAGGATTACACTTATTGAAAAACTCGAATGAGAGTTTTCTTGATTTCTATGAATTTGGATTTATGGAATATCGTTGAGAACGGTTTTCAACTTCCCTCTAAACCGATGAACGAAAGGTCGGATTTGGAGAAGAAGTATTTTTCTTTAAACGCAAAGGCTATGAATGCCTTATTTTGCGCTTTGGACAAAAATGAGTTCAATCGGATTTCTACGTGCGAAACGGCATTTGATATTTGGCGAACACTTGAAATCACAAACGAGGGAACTAGTAGAGTCAAAGACTCGAAAGTTAATATTTTAATGCATAATTTCGAGCTTTTTCAAATGAAGCCGAGCGAAACCATTGTTGACATGTACACCCGTTTTACGGTTGTCGTCAATGGTTTACAAACTCTTGGCAAATGTTTCTCGAATTTTGAACTTGTTAGTAAAGGTTTACGATCACTTTCTAAAGTTTGGGAATCAAAAGTTACGGCAATACAAGAAACAAAAGATTTAAATATTTTTCCACTTGAAGAACTTATCGGCTCATTGATGACATATGAAATGGTGCGCAATGCACATGATGAACACAATGAACACTTGAACCACCTTCCAAAGAATAGGAAGGATTTGGAACTCCGGACAAATGAATACCACTTGAGCGATGACTCAAGTGATGAGGACAATGATGAACTTGAACATCGAACTCTAACTCTTAATAAGTTCATTAAACAAAAATCTAAAATGAACAATGAACTTGAACGGAGGAAGAGGCCAAAGTAAAGGAAGGCACCCAATGATGAATCATGAACTTCCAAAGGTGAAACGGCGAATTGGGCTTTGACGGGCTTCGACTACAAGGTAAGTAACTCAACTCTCTTGAATTATTTTGAAATTACTTGAAGTTTTTCATGAGTGCTTAATTTAGATAGTAGGAATAGAAAATAAAAAATTATTTTTCAAAAATAATATCATGTTTTTTCTTTTTAGCATCTTTGAAAAATTAAAAAAATTGATAATGAAAAGTATATTGCTAAGGTTCTTGTATGTTATGTTTTGAAATGTTGAATGATATATGCAACATTAGGGATGATAATTATATGATATGTGATAATGCTTAGGATTAATCTATGTATATGTATCTTGATGATTTTATGTCATGCATGAGTTTTTGAAGTAAATGTGATTTGAAACTCTCATTTTGGATTAACATGTTTTTGGTTGAATCATTTTTATGACATATTAAGATTACATAGTGCATGTATATCTATGTATGAATTTCTTGATAGTCTTATGATGATAGTGTTGAATCTCGGATTTTGATGATAAAATCAATTGATGGGTTATTTGATCTAATCTATATTATTGAGTTAAGTGTGCAGGATTAACTATGATAAATAGAAAACACAAAGCAAGTATACCGGAGTCGAGTTCGATGAACGTTTAAGAGTCCGAAGAATCATCGGAGATGCTGTCGGAACCAACCGAGAAGAAATCGGGAACCTGTTGGAAGTTCGCCGAAGAGATCGTCGGAGGTTCGCAGAGATCACCGAGAAGTCTCAACTACTCATTAAAGTCATCACAAGTTCGGGAGCGTGCTTGGACCCCGTCGAAGGAAGTTCGTTGGAAAAGCTCATGAAACAAGACTTGACGTTCATGGGTTAATAAATTGCTTAGGATGTGTTTTGTTATGTAGTTCACTTGTAATTAGGATTAGGATTAAGAAGATAATCCTATATCCCGTTTAGGGGCCAACTGTGGCTAAAAGTCGATTTGGTTTGGGCTAAAAGTAAGCCAAACCAAGTGAACCGGAGAGCTAAAGGGGTGGCCCAAAGACCTTTCTTCTTTGATGTGTCACGACCCGTGTCTCGATGAGCTAATCGGCCAATAACTCCCATTTTGGTCCTTGCAACCACGGACCAAAATGCTTAAGCGGAGGTTACGTGAGTACACTCATCGCCCCCTTATAAGCTAATCACACACATTCCCCACTTCCGATGTGGGACTAATGGGATATTACATTATCCCCAACTCAATTAGCTTGACGTCCTCGTCAAGGCCAGACATATCCCAGATTGAACCCTAGCATAGTGCATGTGAGGTTTAACGCAGGTGGTGGCTCCACGCCGTGATGAGTTCTCGACTCCATCCACGGGTAGCCCTTTCCCTACTCGAGCCCTCTCACCCCCCCAAAATGCTAGGTCGGCTCGAGATACCAAATGTCACGACACGGGTCCGATGAGCTAATCTGTCCAATAACTCCATTTTGGTCCTTGCAACCACGGACCAAAAAATGCTTAAGCTGAGAGGTTACGTAGTACACTCATCAGGCCCTTATAAGCTAATCATACACATTCCCCACTTCCGATGTGGGACTAATGGGATGTTACATTATCCCCAACTCAATTAGCTTGACGTCCTCGTCAAGGCCAGACATAACCCAGATCGAACCCTAGCATAGTGCATGTGAGGATTAACTCAGTGGTGGCTCCACGCCGTGATGAGTTCTCTGACTCCATCCACGGGTAGCCCTTTCCTACTCGAGCCCTCTCACCCTGCCCAAATGCTAGGTCGGCTCTGATACCAAATGTCACGACCCGGGTCTGATGAGCTAACTGGCCAATAACTCCATTTTGGTCCTTGCAACCACGGACCAAAATGCTTAAGCGGGAGGTTACGTAGTACACTCATCAGGCCCTTACAAGCTAATCACACACATTCCCCACTTCCGATGTGGGACTAATGGGATATTACATTATCCCCAACTCTAACTGGCCAATAACTCCATTTTGGTCCTTGCAACCACGGACCAAAATGCTTAAGCGGGAGGTTACGTAGTACACTCATCAGGCCCTTACAAGCTAATCACACACATTCCCCACTTCCGATGTGGGACTAATGGGATATTACATTATCCCCAACTCAATTAGCTTGACGTCCTCGTCAAGGCCAGACATATCCCAGATCGAACCCTAGCATAGTGCATGTGAGGTTTAACTCAGTGGTGGCTCCACGCCGTGATGAGTTCTCTGACTCCATCCACGGGTAGCCCTTTCCTACTCGAGCCCTCTCACCCTGCCCAAATGCTAGGTCGGCTCTGATACCAAATGTCACGACCCGAGTCTGATGAGCTAACTGGCCAATAACTCCATTTTGGTCCTTGCAACCACGGACCAAAATGCTTAAGCGGGAGGTTACGTAGTACACTCATCAGGCCCTTATAAGCTAATCACACACATTCCCCACTTCCGATGTGGGACTAATAGGATATTACACGATGACACCTCTTGGGCTGGGCGGTTGCACCGTCCAGCACCCGAGCGCTGGGCGGTGGCACCGCTTGGCTGGGCGGTGGCATCGCCAGCATCGGGAACCCAAAGAGAATTTGAATTTTGGAGCCCAAATTTGAATCCTCTTGAGGCCTATAAATACCCCTCAAATCTCAGCTGAGAAAACAACTTTTTGAGCAGCAAGAGTTTGAGAGAGAGGTCTTAGAAAAGTGTTAGCTTGTCTTCTTTTCAATTTGCTAGTGTTCACCTCATCTCTTCTTGAAAATCTGTAAGAGAGTGAACCGCTTGTAAAGAGTTGTAAGAGGGGTATTTACCCTTCCATTTCAAGAGACTTGCTAGTGGAAGGTGGGAGCCTCATCAAAGAGGGGCCTCCATGAAGTGGAGTAGGTCATTTGACCGAACCACTCTAAAATCCAAGTGATCCTTGGTTTGCATTTCATTATTGCTATTTACATTATTGCAAACCTTCTTATAAGCTTTAGTTCCTTATTACTTTTGCTACGCATATTTAAGAATACGCTTTCAAGATTAAGCTTGTCAAGTTCCGCTCTTATCATACGAAAGATTTTTTAAAACCGAAGTTTTAATCCGCTGCACTAATTCACCCCCCCCCTCTTAGTGCTGCTCCGATCCTAACAATTGGTATCAGAGCAAGGTTATCTCTCATATTTGGTTTAATACCCAAGAGAGATGGCTTACTCCGACATGCAACAGGGCCATTCTATCACACGTCCACCTATGTTTAATGGGTCGGATTACACGTATTGGAAGACTTGGATGAGGATCTTCCTCATTTCTATGGATTTTGAGCTTTGGACTATTGTTGAAAACGGATTTCAAAAATCTTCTCTTCCGATGAGTGAATGGAATGAATCGGAGAAGAAGGCTTTTGCTTTAAATGCAAAGGCTATGAATGCCTTGTTTTGTGCACTAGACAAAAACGAATTTAATCGTGTTTCAATTTGTGATTCGGCTTTTGATATTTGGAGAACTCTTGAGGTCACTCATGAAGGCACTAGCTGAGTGAAAGAGTCCAAAATCAACATTCTTGTGCACTCTTACGAACTTTTCCGAATGAAACCAAGTGAGTCCATCGGAGACATGTACACCTGATTTACGGATGTCATCAATGGACTCAAAGCTCTTAGTAAAGATTTTACTAACTTTGAACTAGTAACTAAAATCATAAGATCCCTCCCTAAAAGTTGGGATCCAAAAGTTACGGCCATTCAAGAGGCCAAAGACCTTAAAACATTCCCTCTTGAAGAACTCATTGGGTCTCTAATGACCTACATTTAAATGACATGTCAAGCTCATGACGAAGCTCGAGAAACCCCCTTCCAAAGAACAGAAGGATATGGCACTCAAATCACAAGAAGACCACTTGAAAGGAACATCAAGTGATGAGGACAAAGGACAATGACATTGCACTTTTGACTCAAAAAATTCAAAAAAATATTTAAGGAAGAACAAATTTAAAAATAATACAAAAAATAAATTTGAACAAAAGAAGGACCAAGTGATTTGCTATGAATGCAAAAAATCGGGACACTACAAGAACGATTGCCCTCAAGCCAAAAAGAGAACACCAAAGAAGAAGGCGCTCAAGGCAACATGAGATGACTCAAGCACATCCGAAGAAGAGGAGTCCAACACCATGCAAGTTGCTCACTACGCCCTAATGGCCTTCGAAGAAGAGGTAACGGATTTAATTAATGCAGATTTACCTTATCATGATTTATTAAATGCCTTCCATGAGTTATTTGATGAATGTAAGACAATTAGTAGAAAATACAAATTGCTAAGAAAGGAGCATGATAGTCTTACTTGTGCTTTTGATAAATTAAAAACTGAATATCATGATTGTCTAGCTCAATGTGCTAAATGCCATGATTTAGAAACTCTACAAAATGAGAACTTAGTACTTAAGGACACCTTGAAGAAATTCGAGGTCGGTAGCAAGTCCTTAAACATGATCCTTACAAATAAGGGTCACGTTACTAAAAGGAGTGGAATCGGATTTGTGAGAAGTACTCACCAAAATCCAACCACGTTCATTAAAAGTACTATCTTACATGTTCAACACCAAAGCAATTGCAATTTTTGTTGCAAATATGGACATATAACTTACCAATGTCCATTCAAGAAAATTAGTCCGATCAAATTGATTTGGGTTCCTAAAGGAACCATAATCAAGTCTATGCAACATGATAAACAAGTTAGATTAGTTTTTGAGGCACCCAAAAGCAAATGGGTACCTAAAAATAATTCCTTCTTGTAGAAACATACACCATCACATGCTAGGAGCAAGAGATGTTATCTTGTTAGTGGATGCTCAAGGCATATGACCGGAGATCCATCCCAATTCACCAAGCTCACTAGCATGGACGAAGGCTATGTCACCTTCGGAGACAACAACAAATGCAAAATTATTGGCAAGGGAACCATAGGTAACAAATCAAGTTTTTCAATTGATGATGTGTTGCTAGTTGATGGATTAAAACATAATCTATTGAGCATTAGTCAATTATGCGATCAAGGTTATATTGTTAGATTTGAATCAAATATGTGCATTATTGAAAAACCAAGTCATAACATGACTATGATTGCTTTAAAACAAAATAATGTCTATACCATCAATCTTGATGAACTAAGTAATGAAATGTGTTTCTCCGCCATAAATGATGATGCTTGGCTTTGGCATAGGAGATTAGGCCATGCAAGTATGAAAACAATATCTAAAATCTCATCTCAAGAATTAGTACAAGGGATTCCGAATATGAAGTTTATTAAAGATAAGGTATGCGATGCATGTCAACTAGGGAAACAAATAAAAACAAGCTTCAAATAAAAAAATCAAATTAGCACCACTAGACCGTTACAATTGATTCATTTGGACTTATTTGGACCAATTGATACAACTAGTCTAGGTGGAAGCAAATATGCTTTTGTGATTGTGGATGACTACTCTAGATACACTTGGACCTATTTCTTAGCTCACAAAAGTTGTGGATGACTACTCTAGATACACTTGGACCTATTTCTTAGCTCACAAAAGTGATTGTTTCATGTGTTTCTCTAAATTTTGTAAACTCACTCAAAACGAAAAAGGGTTCATGATTTCATCAATTCGGAGTGATCATGGTGGCAAATTTCAAAACCATGACTTTCAAAATTTTTGTGAAATTAATGGATACAACCATAACTTCTCCACTCTGAGAAATCCCCAACAAAATGGAGTAGTTGAAAGAAAAAATAGAAACCTACAAGAAATGGCAAGAACTATGTCAAATGAACATAGTTTACCTAAGTATATTTGAGCCGAAGCCGTAAATACGGTTTGCTACATCATGAATAGAGTCCTAATAAGACCATCCTTATCAAAAACTCCCTATGAATTATGGAATAACAAAAAACCCAATATTTCCTATTTTAAAGTTTTCGGTTGTAAATGCTTTATTTTAAATGAAAGGGATGCCTGAGGAAAATTTGATGCTAAATCCGATGAAGGCATCTTTCTTAGTTACTCTTTCGTTTCTAAAGCTTTTCGGGTTTTTAATAAAAGAAACTTAGTAATTGAAGAGTCTATTCATGCAGTTTTTAGTGAAGTTTCAAATTTAAAGAAAAATGATTTTGATGATGATCTTGGTTTTGATAATTTGAATTTAAATGAACTCCCTCCTCAAAATGGCAACTTGGATGCACCTTCTTCCGAAATTTCCTTACCTAAGGAATGGAAGTATATAGATGCTCATCCAAAGGAGCTAATTATAGGGGATACATCTAAAGGGGTTCAAACTCGTTCCTCTTTCAAGAATTTTTTTGCTTAATGTCCCTTCCTCTCTCAAATCAACCTAAGTGCATTGACGAGGCCATAAAAGATGATTTTTGGATTATTGCAATGCAAGAGGAACTGAATCAATTTGAGAGAAACAAGGTGTGGGAGCTTGTTCCTAGACCTAGTGACCATTTAGTCATTGGTACTAAGTGGGTCTTTAGAAACAAGCAAGTCGAAAATGGTATCATGGTTAGAAACAAGGCTAGATTAGTGGCCAAATGTTTCAACCAAGAAGAAGGTATCGATTACGAAGAAACCTTCGCTCCCGTGGCTTGATTAGAAGCCATAAGGATGCTCTTTGCCTATGCTAGTAGTTATAATTTTAAACTATTTCAAATGGATGTCAAAAGTGCCATCTTGAATGGTTTTATTTCCGAAGAAGTATATGTCGAACAACCTCCCGGATTTGAAAATTCTCTTCTTCCTAATCATATATTCAAATTGACTAAGGCTCTCTATGGCTTGAAACAAGCTCCTAGAGCTTGGTATGAAAGGCTTAGTTCCTTTCTTATTTTAAATAATTTTACCAAAGGCAAGGTTGATACTACATTGTTTATTAAACATTTTAAAAATAACTTTTTTATTGTGCAAATTTATGTTGACGATATTATTTTTGGCTCTTCGGATGAATCACTATGTCAATCATTTGCCAAATCTATAAGTCATGAATTTGAAATGAGTTTAATGGGGGAATTAACTTTCTTTTTAGGATTACAAATCAAATAACTTAAGGATGGTATATTTCTTAACCAATCTAAATATACATTAGAATTGTTAAAACGATTTAACATGGATAATTCAAAAGCAATAAACACCCTATGATGAGTACTTCGACTAAGTTAGATATGGATGAAAATAGTGAAAATTTCATCAAAAAAAAACATATAGGGGAATGATAGGTAGTCTACTCTACCTTGCAGCTACTAGACCAGATATCATGTTTAGTGGAGGACTTTGTGCTAGGTTTCAATCAAATCCTAAACTATCTCATCTTAAAAGTGTTAAAAAGAATATTTAGGTATCTTAAAGGAACTCCAAATTTAGGTTTTTCTGTATCCAAAATCTGAAAATTTTGATTTAATGGCTTACGTGGATGCCGATTTTGGCGGATGTAGGATAGATAGAAAAAGTACATCTGGAACATGCCCATTTTTAGGACATGCACTTGTTTCTTGGACTTCCAAGAAACAAAATTCAGTAGCACTATCTACGGCATGGAAGCCAATATACATTGCTCTTGAAAGTGCATGCTGTGCACAAGTTGTTTGGATGAAAAATACATTGGAAGATTACGGAATTCACTTTAAAAAATATTCCCATAAAATGTGATAATACTAGTGCCATATGTCTTACTAAAAAATCCAATTCAGCATTCTAGAACTAAGCTCATCGACGTTAGGCATCATTTCATACTGTGATCATGTCCTTAACAATAATGTTGTTCTAGAATTCATTGACACAAAGCATCAATTAGCAGATATATTCACAAAAGCCTTGAATGAAGACCAATTTGAATTCATTAGAAGGGAATTAGGTATGTTAAATTGTCCCTAAACAATAAACTTGTTTGATTGGATTTTCCAAAAAAAGTCTTTCATCTTCTTTCCATCTCTCGGTGAATCTAATCATTCTCCTTCAAATTCCATATGACATGTTGTGAAATCTCGAAATCGATTTTGATGACTTGATTATGAATTTCAAGTTACCGATTTGATTTAAATAAGTTTTATCTAAATCATAATCTAGATCTTGCAAAATTGGAATCACAAATAATATCTTTTGGTATTCAAGAATTGATACTTACAAATATGAAAGTATTGGCATTCATGACTTGAAACATTGTATGCTTAAATTAATCATTCTCCTATGTTTCAAAATTCTTTAAATGCCTTATATGATGATTGAAAAGTAATGTTGAGATTTTAATGTATTTAACGATTTGAATGAGTTTGTATTCGAATTATGATCTTGACTTTGTGAAATTACTACTTGAATTTTTATCCCAATCTCTCTCTTGTACATCTACAATTTCTATTATTTATAGAAAGAAGAGATTAGATAATATGAATGCATGCTGAATTTTCCTCTAAAATGAACTCTGCGTAAATATTTTTGCATACTTAATTTTCAATGATAAAATCATTGTATGACAAAATATGTGCTTCAAGTCTCATTTCCCTTTTTGTTGATGACAAAGGGGGAGAAAAGTGATGACTTATATCATTCTTAATAGCATGACAAAATATGAATTGCAAAAACCTTGAGAAAAGTGATTGATATGAATGACTTATATACCTTGCGAAATCCTTGAAAATATCACAAGATTGATTGATCATATTGAAAGCATGCCTTACATCTAAATCATAAAATTTATATTGAAAATCTTTATCTTCTATCGTAGTAAAATTCGTCCCTTTTCATTTAACTTATGATTTTCATAGAAGTTTTGTACTCACTATTGTTTAATGAGGATCACGATAAGCTCTACCGTTAGAACTTATCGGGTTATGCTTGAATCCAATAGGATGGAATTCAAGTGTTTTTTTTATCCTCTCATAATATGGCATATAGATAGGGGGAGTTATGTTTAACTCCGTCATCAATTGATTGTCATCATCAAAAGGGGGAGATTGTTGAATCTCGAATTTTGATGATAAAATCAATTGATGGGTTATTTGATCTAATCCATATTATTGAGTTAAGTGTGCAGGATTAACTACGATAAATAGAAAACACAAAGCAAGTATACCAGAGTCGAGTTCGATGAACGTTTAAGAGTCCGAAGAATCGTCGGAGATGCTGCCAGAACCAACCGAGAAGAAATCGGGAACCTGTTGGAAGTTCGCCGAAGAGATCGTCGGAGGTTCGCAGAGATCACCGAGAAGTCTCAGCTACTCATTAAAGTCATCACAAGTTCGGGAGCGTGCTTGGACCCCGTCGAAGGAAGTTCGTCGGAAAGCTCGCCGGAACAAGACTTGACGTTCGCGGTTAATAAATTGCTTAGGATGTGTTTTGTTATGTAGTTCACTTGTAATTAGGATTAGGATTAAGAAGATAATCCTATATCCTGGTTAGGGGCCAACTGGGGCCAAAGTCAGATTTGGTTTGGGCTAAAAGTAAGCCAAACCAAGTGAACCGGAGAGCCAGGCGGTGGCACCGCCCAGCACCCGAGTGCTGGGCGGTGACACCTCCTGGGCTTGGCGGTTGCACCGTCCAACACCCGAGCGCTGGGCGGTGGCACCGCCAGCATCGGGAACCCAAAGAGAATTTGAATTTTGGAGCCCAAATTTGAATCCTCTTGAGGCTTATAAATACCCCTCAAATCTCAGCTAAGAAAACAACTTTTTGAGCAGCAAGAGTTTGAGAGAAAGGTCTTAGAAAAGTATTAGTTTGTCTTCTTTTCAATTTGCTAGTGTTCACCTCATCTCTTCTCGAAAATCTGTAAGAGAGTGAACCGCTTGTAAAGAGTTGTAAGAGGGGTATTTACCCTTCCATTTTAAGAGACTTGCTAGTAGAAGGTGGGAGCCTCATCGAAGAGGGGCCTCGCAAGTGGAGTAGGTCATTTGACCGAACCACTCTAAAAATTGGCGTGATCCTTGGTTTGCATTTCATTATTGCTATTTACATTATTGCAAAACTTCTTATATGCTTTAGTTCCTTATTACTTTTGCTGCGCATATTTAAGAATACGCTTTCAAGATTAAGCTTGTCAAGTTCCGCTCTTATCATACGAAAGATTTTTTAAAAACCGAAGTTTTAATCTGCTGCACTAATTCACCCCCCCCTCTTAGTGCTGCTCCGATCCTAACAGATAGATGTCATATCATGATGTTTTATTTTTGATGTGTTTGGTCTTGACGGCTTTATGACGAAACTTATGTTTTGATTTTAAATGATGATACATGTTTTCACAAAAAGACTTGAACACCCTCACATGAAATCAATTGTATAAAATGGAAATAAATTTTATATCCTATTGAGGTTAATGAATTTATTTTACCATTCTTGTGAATCTCATAAAAATAAACATGATGAATATTTTGAAAATAAATGAGTGTATCATGCATTTGGTCTTAATGATTTCTCTAGAACATACTTTTTGAAATCATACTTGATGATGAATATCAAGATATTAAAAGGATATTATCATGGAATAATGCTTGATAATTTTTTTTATGAAATTTTCCTTTCTATCTTGAATGTTGACATTTTTTTTATGATGTGTTAAAAAAAAATCACTTAAAAAATGCTTTTCCCGTCTTATCGAGATTAATGATTTCATGATATTGTGTGAATCTCGAAATTGATTTTGATGAAATAGTAATAACGTTATTCGTGTTATGAATCTCAAAAATGATAATTTGATTATGAATTTTTATCAATTAACTTGAATGAAATTTTGTTTTAACCGAATCATGAACTTTCCATTGACTTCTTGACTTAAGAATTTTGAAGAAACATGATGATTACTTGATATTTGATACTTAAAATTTCTTATAAAATGTGATCTTGATAAGAATGTTTCAATTTGCTCTTTGTGCTATATCTTTTCAAATGAATCATGAGCCTTGATATCATATATTTCATAATATAGAAATAACAAGATTTCTTTGCCTTGTATGTCTTGTGTGATGATTGTACATCAATTTGCTTTATTATCAATTATATGAATCTTGATTGTGAACTTGTTAAGAAGAATTTTAATGAACCATGAATCATATCTTTGGTATTCATGAATTGATCCTTACTGATATCTTTCATTGATATGATAAATTGTCATCTCATGATATATCGTATAATTATATCATGCTTTATGATTGTATCATATGATCTTTGCTAAATTTTCATATTGATATTCTTCATGACATGATTTCTTGGCATCGTTGTCTTGTATGCTTCATGTTATAATATGAATACATGAAACACTTATGATATGATTTTTATATAATTCCATGTATTCATAAAATATTTATCTCATCACCCAATAACTCTTCTTGATACTCCTAATGTGATGAAGTAAAATTATGCATGAAATACAAATGGGAGAAGTTTTGATCATCCATGGTAGGATATAATTTGACAAATTGATACCATCATGATATGAAACATTTATGATTCGCAATGATGTATGCAATACTTGTGCTTTCTAATTATGATGTGATGTATTACATATGTTGTAAATCATGATTTAAAATACTATGGGTTGTTGTTAAAATGATGTATTATAAATATTAATTTAATGTTTTGTATCATGAATACTCTAAATGATGAATGTTTGGTATCATGATCAAAATGTTGACAAATAGTTAAAAATTTTAGTATCATGTATGATATCCTC
Organism: Musa schizocarpa; assembly: GCA_900464855.2. Lineage (NCBI taxonomy): Eukaryota > Viridiplantae > Streptophyta > Magnoliopsida > Zingiberales > Musaceae > Musa > Musa schizocarpa. The sequence continues at coordinate 679,656 of UBIG03000001.1, forward strand.
ATAATGTTGATTGATTTATTCAATATCGTGTATAAATGAAATATAAGGTTTATCAAATAGTGCATGTTTTAAATTGAAAATATAATGATGCACAAATAATATTGATACTTACCTTTGTCATGATTTAGAAATTGATGTAAAGGTTTTTTCCCTTCTTTTTGACAATGACAAAGGGGGAGATAGATTGCTAGCACAATTCAAGAAAAAGAAAAAAAAATTGTACTTCTCAAAAGAGAAGAAATTGCTATCTTGAACATCATCGAGAATTGCTAGCTTGAAACATCAAGAAAATACAAAAATGTGCTATCGTGCTTATCTCAACAAAAGCAAATATGCCAACTTGCATATATTTGAATTTGCTAGCTTATAAAACTTGCATATTTCAAAAAGCAAGAGTTGCTTTCTTGAACATCTCTAAATTGCTAGCTTGCAAGTTCTAAAATGTTGTAAAATTACTAGATTGCATGATGATAATAATTTAACATTATATTTTTCATGCACTGAGTTGAACCCATATAACAAACACTTGATTGTGGTACTTCTCCTTTTTGTTGATGACAAAGGGGGAGAAGTATGTTGATGACATGACATGTGATGCATAAGTTTTATGCATATGTTCATGATGATGTGTTGCAAGTATTCATGATGAATATTGCAATGACTTGAATTCTGTTTGAATTCAAAGTTTTATCAATATGGCATATTGATAGGGGGAGTTTGTTTAAACTCCGGGAGTTAAGGTTAACTCTGTCATCAAGTGGTTGTCATCATCAAAAAGGGGGAGATTGTTGAATCTCGTATTTTGATGATGAAACCACTTGATATGTGTTTATAATTTAAACTGCATTTTGAGTGATGTAGGTCTACTCGATCAGGATTAGACAGTTAATGCAAGAGGAATTGATGTTGCGTCGGAGGATATCACGTCAGGATATTGGACGGTAGAAGGCTTCGGACGTTGAGCATTAGGCCAAAGAAAGCGGAATTGTGCCAAGGATATTGGGGTTGCGGAGGTCAACTGCCGATTGGGCAATAAGCCGCAAGAGAGGATGATGCGCTGAAGAATCGGACGACGCGCCAACCAATGACGTGCCGGGCAACAGAATGTCAATTCGCGTTGTAATAACTGTCTAGACTGGAGTAGAGTTTTGGCTTGCATGTGTAGGATTAACTACGATAACGATGAAGACATAAAGCGAAACAAAGTGCGGAGTCAAGCACGAAGGATTCGTTGGGAGTTCAAGAGTTCGATGGAAGTCCGAAGGATCGTCGGGAACGCTGCCAGAACTAGCCGAGAATGAGTAGGGAGCTTGCCGAAGGGTTTTTTGGAAGCTCACCGGAAGGTTCGTGGGAAGTTCGCCGAGAAAGATTGGAGCTTGTCGAAGAAGCTCGTTGGAACTCACCAAGATCAAATCGTGAAGTTCGGGAGCTTGTTGGGAGCCCGTTGGAAGAAGTTCGTCGGAAAGCTCGCCGGAACAATACTCGACGTCTACGGTTGAAAACTTGCTTAGGATGTGTTTTGTTATCGTAGTTCACTTATAGTTAGGATTAGGATTAAGAGATAATCCTATATCCTGGTTAGGGGCCAACTAGGCCCAAAATTAGACTTGGTTTGGGCTAAGATTGAAGCCTAACCAGTCAACCGAAGAGTCTGGCGGTGGCACTGCCAGACTGGGCGGTTGCATCGCCCAACACCCGAGAGCTGGGCGGTGGCACCGCTCCGCACTGTCAGCGCCTGACACTGACAGGCGGTGGCACCGCCAACATCGGGAACTCAAAGAGAATTCAAATTTTGGAGTCCAAATTTGAATCCTCTTGAGGCCTATAAATACCCCTCAAATCTCAGCTGAGATTACAACTTTTTGAGTAGCAATTGTTTAAAAGAAAGGCCTTAGAAAAGTCTTAGCTAGTCTTGTTTTCAATTTGCTAGTGTTCACCTCCTTCTTTCTTGCTGAAAATCTGTAAGAGAGTGAACTGCTTGTAAAAAGTTGTAAGTGGGGTATTCACCCTTCCCTTTTAAGAAATTTGCTAGTGGAAGGTGGGAGTCTCATCGAAGAGGGGCCTCGCAAGTGGATGTAGGTCACTTGACCGAACCACTTTAAAAACGGCGTAATCTCTGGTTTGCATTTCATTACTGCTATTTATATTACTGCAAACCTTCTTACTTGCTTTATTTCATCATTACCTTTGCTGCACAACTTTGCGAATATGCTTTCCAGTTAAGCATTTCCGATTCCAATTTTTATCGTACGAATGATTTGTCGAAACCAACATTTTAATCCGCTGCACTAATTCACCCCCCCCCCCCTCTTAGTGCCGCTCCGATCCTAACAAATCAAAATAAAGCATTTGCAACCGAAAACTTTAAAATAAGAAACATTTGGTTTTTTGTTACTCCATAATTCATAGGGAGTTTTTGATAGAGATGATCTTATTAGAACCCTAATCATGACATAGCAAGCCGAATTAACGGCTTCGACCCAAAAATACTTTGGTAGACTATGTTTATTTAACTTGGTTCTTGTTATTTCTTGTAAATTTCTATTTTTTCTTTCAACTATCTCATTTTGTTGAGGATTTCTCAAAGTAGAGAAGTTGTGGTTATATCCATTAGATTCACAAAAACTTTGGATGTTACGGTTTTGAAATTCGCCACCGTGATCACTCCGAATTGATGAAATCATGAAGCCTTTTTCGTTTTGACTAAGTTTACAAAATTTAGAGAAACATTTGAAACAATCACTTTTGTGAGTCAAGAAATAGGTCCAAGTGTATCTACTATAGTCATCTACAAATACGAAAGCATATTTGCTTCCTCCTAGACTCGTTGTGTCAATTGGTCCAAATAAGTCCAAATGGATCAATTGCAATGGTCTAGTGGTGCTAATTTGATTTTTTGGTTTGAAACTAGTTTTTATTTATCTCCGTAGTTGACAAGCATCCCACACTTTGTCTTTAACAAACTTCATATTGAGAATCCCTCGTACTAACTCTCTAGATGAAATCTTATATATTAGTTTCAAACTTGCATGGCCTAATCTCCTATGTCAAAGCCAAGCATCATCATTTAAAGTGGAAAAGCACATTTCATTACTAAGTTCATCAAGGTTGATGGTGTAGACATTATTTTGTTTTAAGGCAATCATTAATATATTATTGTTTGGTTTTTCAATAATGCACACATTAGATTCAAATCTAACGATGTAACTTTTATCGCATAATTGACTAATGCTTAAGAGATTATGTTTTAATCCATCAACTAGCAACACATCATCAATTGAAAAACTTAATTTGTTACCTATGGTTCCCTTGCCAATGATTTTACCTTTGTTGTTGTCTCCGAAGGTGACATACCCTTCTTCTTTGCTAGTGAGCATAGAGAAATGAGATGGATTTTTGGTCATGTGCCTTGAGCATCCACTATTAAGATACCATCTCATGCTCCTAGCTTGTGAGTTTGTCTACAAAAGAGGATGGTTTTTAGGTACCCATTTGATTTTGGGTGCCTCAAAAATTTATCTACTAATTTTGTTATTCATCATTGAATTATTTATAGTACCTTTAGGAACCCATATCAACTTATGTGGACTAATATTCTTAAATGGAGATTTGTAAATAACATGTCCGGATTTACAAAAACAGTTGCATTTCAAATGAGGTGAAACATGTAATGTGGGTCCTTTAATGAAGGTGGTAGGATTTTGGTGAGATCCTCTCACAAAACCAATTCCACTTCTATTTGCGACATGACCCTAGTTTGCAAGGATCCTATCCAAGCCTTTGCTATTGACCTTAAACTTGTTTAAGGTCTCCTTAAGTAGCAAATTCTTATTTTTTATTACTTCTAAGTGTTCACACTTAGAGCATGGAGGAGTTTAAAGACTATCAAGCTTATTTTGTAGTAAGGTATGCTCTTTCTTTAATAGATTGAACTTCTTACTAATAGTTCTACACTCATCTAATAATTCATGAAAAGTGATCGAAAGTTCATCGAAAGATAAATCTTCATTAATTAAATCACATACCTCTCCTACTAAAGCCATTAGCGCGAAATTTGCCTCTTCTTTGTTGATAGCTTCTTCATTCTCGGAATCGCTTGAGTTGTCCCAAGTCACTTTTAAAGATTTCTTCTTCTTCGGTTGCTTTTTCTTGGATTGGGGACATTCATTTTTGAAGTGCCCTGACTTCTTGCATTCGTAGCATATTACTTGGTCCTTTTTATGTACAAGTTTGTTTTTGGTGTCATTTTTAAATTTGTTCTTTCTTATAAATTTTTTAAATTTTCGAGTTAAAAGTGCAATGTTATCGTCAGTGTCCTCATCACTTGATGTTCCTTTCAAGTGGTCTTCTTGTATTCTAAGTGTCATATCCTTCCTGTTCTTTGGAAGGGGGTTCACGAGCTCTTCATGAGCATGACATATCATTTTGTAGGTCATTAGAGACCCAATAAGTTCTTCGAGAGAAAATGTTTTAAGGCCCTTGGCCTCTTGAATGGTCGTAACTTTTGGATCCCAACTCTTTTGAAGAGATCATAAAATTTTAGTTACTAGTTCAAAGTGAGAAAAACCATTACCAAGAGCTTTGAGTCCATTGATGACATCCGTGAAACGGGTGTACATATCTCCGATGGACTCACTTGGTTTCATCCAAAAAAGTTCATAAGAATGTACAAGAATGTTGATTTTGGACTCTTTCACTCGGGTAGTGCTTTCATAAGTGACCTCAAGAGTTCTCCGAATATCAAAAGCTGAATCACAAATCGAATCATGACTAAATTCATTTTTGTCAAGTGCACAAAACAAGACATTCATAGCCTTTGCGTTTAAAGCAAAAACCTTCTTCTCTTATTCATCCCATTTGCTCATCGGAAGAGAAGAATTTTGAAATCCATTTTCGACAATATTCCAAAGCTCAAAATCCATGAAAATAAAGAAGATCCTCATACAAAATCTTCCAATACGTGTAATTCAATCCATTAAAAATGGGCGGATGTGTAATAGAGTGACCCTCATGCATGCCAAAGTAAGTCACCTCTCTTGGGTATTAAACCAAATATGAGAGTGAGCCTTGCTCTGATACCAATTGTTAGGATCGGAGCGGCACTAAGAGGGGGGGGTGAATTAGTGCAGTGGATTAAAACTCGTAAGTTTGAAATCGATTTTGTAAATGTGTAGAGATTTTGATATGATGAAGGAAGACTTAGCTAAAATAGCTCGAGTAAAGGTAGTCAAGAGTAGGGAGTTGAAAACCAAATGATTTGCAGCTAAGTAAAGAAATGGTTCAGAAAATTAAACACTCACACATTCAAGGAACACCACGATGTAAAGTGGTTTGGTCAAATGACCTACATCCACTTTCGAAGCATTTTTCAAAGAGGCTCCCAACTTCCACTAGCAAATCACTTTGAAGGGAAGGACCAAATATCCTTCTTACAACCTTCTTACAAGTGGTTCACACTCTTATAGATTTTTCAAAGAGAAAGAGTGAGGTGAACACTTAAGCTATTGAAAACAAGACTTTGCTAGAGTTTTTTCTCACTTTCTAACTTGTTAAAAAGGTGGATCATCTGCTGAGAATTGAGGGGTATTTATAGGCCCTAAGAGGATTCAAATTTGGGCTCCAAATTTGAATTACTTTTGGATTTCCCGGTGGTGGCGGTGCCATCGCCTATTAGTGTCTGACACTGAAAGTGTACTAGTGGTGCCACCGCCAGACCTCTCAAGTTCTGGGCGGTGCTACCGCCCAATCCGGCGGTGGCACCATCTGGACTATTCCAACTAACTAGTTGGGCTCCAAACTTAGCCCAAACCAGTCCAAACTCGGGTGCAATTGGCCCCTAACTAGGTTATAGGATTAACCCTTAATCGTAACCCAAATTATATGTAAATTATGAAATTAAGACATAGCCCTAAGCAAATTTTTAACCAGCAACGTCGAGTTTCCTTTCGGCGAGCTTTCCAGCGAACTTTTGGCGGACTTCCGATACACCCTTATATTTATTCCGGCAGACTCCCAACAGGCTCCTGGTCTTGTAGCGAGTTCAATGAGTCTTTGGCAAGTATCTGAACCTTCTCGATGATCTCTGCAAACCTCCGACGATCTTTTCGGTGAACTTTTGAAAACTTCAGCAAGTCCTAGATTCTTTCTCGGTTGGTTCTGGCAGTACTTCCGATGATTTTTTGGACTTTCGGTGGACTCTCGAACACCCATCGAACTTGACTTCGGTAAACTTGCTTTATGTCTTCATGCTATCGTAGTTAATCCTGCACACTTAACTCAATAATATGGATTAGACCAATTAACCCATCAATTGACTTCATCATCAAAATCCGAGATTCAACAAAGGTTGGGCAGTTTGCAATGTAATAAGGTTGAATACAGTAAAGAGAATTTATAGTAAGGAAAGAATATACCAGAATTTATTGTGGTTCGGTCGTTGTGACCTACATCCACATCCACTTCCGATTCCTTCTCCGTCATGGTCACCGGCGTCCATTAATGGTCCTCCTTCAATAGGCAAAGACCAACCACCTCTTTACAATACTTTCTCCTTTTCAATAGTCTGGCCTGTACCATCGCTTGCAGCACTGACACTAGGCAGAACCACTGCTCAGTTTGGGAAATACCATTGCCTAACAAATCTTCGGAGATCGGGCTCTAGCGGTACCACCACTTGATAGGGTGGTACCATAGCCTGATAGCATTAACTGTCAATGGTACCACCGCTCAGAGCACTTGGGAGATCGAGTCCCAAGCGGTGCCACCGACGGTCATGATTTTAGGTGCCGAATGGGCTATTCAATCTGGCCCAATTCAGCCCTATTAAGGGCCTAGTTGGCCCCTAACTGAGTTAGTGGGATCATCTCCAAATCCTAACTCAACTTAAGGTTTAACTACAATAATTAAGACATTTAACAAAGCATTCTTGTTTTGGTAACCTCAATTGTTCTTCCGGTGAGCTTCTGGCAAACTTCCAACAATCTCTCGGTAATGTTCTGGGGGACTTCTGGTAATGCTCCTGGACTTCACGATGATCTTCTTGGCTAGTTCCGATAAGCTTCTTTGGCAAGCTCCTAGACTTCTCGGTTAATCCCGGTAGAACTTTCAATGAACGTCTGGACTTTCGATGAATTCTTGAACTCCCAACGAAATCTCGATCTGGACTTCGGCACAATATTTGCTTTATGTTTTACTACTATCATAGTTATTCCTGCACACTTTTCTAAACATATAGATTAGATCAAATAATTTACTAATTGATATCATCATCAAAATCCGAGATTCAACAATCTCCCCCTTTTTGATGATGACAATCAATTGATGACGGAGTTAACCTTAACTCCCCCCTATCTATATACTATATTAGAGAAAAGACATTCTTGAATTCAGGGCCTTTGAATTCAAGTATTAAACCGATAAATTATATTCTTTTAAACTTATCAACATGCACATCATGATACTTATCATGATTTACTAATTTAAAATACGATACATATTTATAAATAAAACTGATGTCATGATATGACATCCATTTTCAAGTCCAATGATGATAGACAATCATCATTTTCAAATACAATACGAATATGAATTTCGAATATGAGATTTAGCAAGATGACAATTCTTGATAAAAGATAACAATTCATCATTCCGTGGCAAGATATCAATTGTAAATAGTAAGTTAAACTCATGATACCTTATCATAATGAAAGACATTTATCAAAATGATACGAATTCAAGTATGATACTAGGAATAAAACATTTACAAGTCATCATGCCACATTCCGATGTATTCGATGATACCAATCATATTTAATTATATTTCAAGCATTTGCATGATATTTAAGCATTTATGATACAATACATTTTATGCATTTATCTAAGACATTCATAGTGCCAATTTATCATCAATGATACCATTTCTCCCCCTTTGTCATCAACAAAAATGAGAATAATTCAACAATGCAACTGTGGTAAAAATTCAAGCAAGTTTCACACTTATGTATCCAAGCAATAAATGAAGATAAGCAAAACTTTGCATGATAATTTTTCTTCAGAAAAGCTAACATTTTTACTCAAGGGCTTCTTGGTTCTTCTTTAGTTATGCAAGTTTCTTACTTCCTTTGTCATAAGAATAAGAAAAGGAAGAATGGTAAGGAAAGAATCCATAAACCCAAATTCATGAAAGGATTTGAACCAAGTCAATTTCAAAACAATAAAAGAGTTTCATTAAATCATGCTTCAACTTTAATAATGATAAGGATCAAGTGTATCAAACATAAATCAAATCCGTTACACACTAAATCAAATCTATTACATACTAAATCAAATCATCATTCTTGCACGTGATCATTACACACTAAAAATTCATAAACATTCTTCATGAGAAGAGTAAGGAAGGATTAATGGCAAAGGATAAAAAAAATCCATGAATAAAACTTTATAAATTAAATATATTTCTCATTAAGAATTCATAAGAGTGAAATCCGTGAAAGATACATTTGTTAATGAATTCAATGAGTGAAGGGACTAAGTGTATTAAACATCATTATGTGATGGAGCAAGGGTATGGAGTAAACCTGATACCAAGGAAGATAAAAACGAAATAAATTCGTGAAAGCTCCATTCATGAAATATATTAAGACAAAGATAGTCCGGAAAAGAAATACAATAAACTCATACATTCGGACAGTTTAACATCCCTAACTGCCTTCTAATGAAATCAAATTATTCTTAATTTAAAGGTTTTGTAAAGATATTGGCCAATTGATGTTTTGTATCAATAAATTCTAAGATTATATCATGATTATTAACATGATTTCATATAAAGTGATGCCTAATGTCAATATGTTTAGTTCTAGAGTGTTGAATAAGATTTTTCATTAAATATATTGCACTTGTGTTATCACATTTTCTGAGAATATTCTTAAGATAAATTCTATAATCTTCTAATGTATTTTTCATCCATATGACTTGTGCACAACATGCATTAGCCGCTATGTATTCGGCTTCAATCGTAGATAGTTCAACCGAGTTTTGTTTCTCGGAAGATCACGAGTGTCCTAAGAATTGACATGTTCCGGATGTGCTTTTTCTATCTAATCTATATCCACCAAAATCTGCATCAGCATAAGTAATTAATTCAAAGTTTTCATATTTTTATTGAATCTCGTATTTTGATGATGAAACCACTTGATATATGTTTATGATTTAATCTGCGTATTGAGTGACGCAGGATGCTTTAATCAGGATGAGACAATTAAAGCAGGAAAAATCTTATTAGGCCAGAGGAACATGTCAGAAGATTGGACGTCGGGTTGGTGGATCAGTCAACGTATCGATAGAAGGCTTCGGGTCATGGACTCGGGCATCAGGCCAAGAAGAGCGAGTATTGCACTAAGGATATCGGAGTTGCAGAGTCAACTGACCAATTGGGCAATAGACCGCAAGAGAGGACGATGCGTCGAAGAATCGGACAAAGCGTCGAGGGACCAATGACATGCGAAACAACTTGGTTAATTCCTTAGGATTAATTGCCTTGATCGAAGTTTTGTTTTACATGTACAGGATTAACTATGATGGATATAAGACATGCAGCAGGAGTTGCGCCGAAGTTAAGACTATGATCACATTGGGAGTTCGAGAGTTCGACGGAAGTCCGGATGGTCGTCCGAGGTTCTACGGGAACAAATCCAAGAAGTCCAGGAGCTTGCCAAAAGAAGCTCGTCGGAACTCACTAAGTGGATCATTGTAAGTCCAGGAGTTTACCGGAAGTCCATCGGAGCATCGTTGAAGGTTCGTCAGATGTTCGCCAGAAGTTCGCCGGAAGCTCGTTAGAAGAAGCAATTGATGCACCGGAGCAAGTTGTAGTAAATGTCTTAAGAAATGTCGAAGTTAGCATGTAGATTAAGTTAGGAATGGGAGATGATCCCATTAACTTAATCTGGGGGCAATTGGGCCCTTGGCAGACCCAAATTGGGCCGAATGGATCAACCCATTCAGACCAGAATTCCTACTAGGCAGTGGCATCGCTAGGGTCTGCAGTGGCACCACCCAGGAGAGGGTCTCCCAAGAAAGCTGGGCAGTGCAACCACCCTAGGTAGGCGGTGACACCACCTGGACTTAGTCTCCGAGCGAGACTAGGTGGTGCAACCGCCCCTGACAGGCGGTGGAACCGCTTGAGTTCTACCAGGTGGTGCAACCACCCCAATCAAGCGGTGGCACCACAAGGGCTCAGTCTCCGAGCGAGACTGGATGGTGCAACCACCTCTGTCAAGCGGTGGCACCGCCCAGAGACTTAGTCTCCGAGCTGCCAGGTGGTTGTACCACCCTAGTCAGGAGGTGGTACCGCTAGGACCCCGGAATTCTGGGAGATGACAATTTTGAGCTCCAAATTTAAACTAGTTTGGGGCCTATAAATACGCTTCTCATCTCTGGTTAATTCACACAATCACAGAGAGCAAAAAAGGAAAGAAATGCTATAGAAATCAATTGAGAAATCCCTCCTCTAGCTTAAGTGTTAAGATTCTGTTTTAGAGAGGAGAGTGAGTGCTTGTAAGGGTTGTCTCCTAAACCCGATAAAAGGAGAAGAGGGGTGTAAGAAGGAGGTTGATCTTCACCTAGTAAAGGAAGATCGTTAGTGGATGCCGGTGGCCTTGACGGAAGAGGAATCGGAGGAGTGGATGTAGGTCACGATTAACTGAACCACTATAAACTCCTGTCTTCTCTTGTTTGCATTTTGTTTCCTACTATTACCTTACTGCAAACCCCTTCAATAGCTTACTGCCTTCAATACATTTACGTATGCTTTCAAGCTAAGTTTCCGAAATCGATTTTACATCGGAAACAATTTTTATCTTACGAGAGATTTGACGAAGTTGACATTTTTATCCGCTACACTAATTAACACACCACCCCTCTTAGTGCTCTTGATCCTAACAATTGGTATCAGAGCCTGGTATTTCTCATTTCGGATTTACACCCGAGAGAAATGGCTCTTCATTGCTTTCAAGAGGGCTTTTTGGTTGTTCGTCCACCGTTGTTTAACGGATTGGACTACACTTATTGGAAAACTCGAATGAGAATTTTCTTGATTTCTATGAATTTGGATTTATGGAATATTGCTGAAAATTGTTTTCAACTTCCCTCTAAACTGATGAACGAATGGTCGGATTTGGAGAAGTATTTTTCTTTAAACACAAAGGCTATGAATGCCTTATTTTGTGCTTTGGATAAAAATGAGTTCAATCGGATTTCTATGTGCGAAACGACTTTTGATATTTGGCGAACACTTGAAATCACACACGAGGGAACTAGTAGTGTCAATGACTCAAAAGTTAATATTTTATTGCATGATTTTTAGCTTTTTCGAATGTAATCTAGCGAGACTTTAGGCGACATGTACACCCGTTTCACATATGTCATCAATAATCTAAGAGTTCTTGGTAAATCTTTTTTGAATTTTGATCTCGTAAGCAAGATCTTAAGATCCCTTCCAAAAAGGTGGGATCCTAAAATAACCACAATCCAAGAGATAAAAAATTTAAATGATTTTCCATTAGAAGAATTAATCGGGTCATTAATGACCTATGAAATGACACTTTTGGAACATTTTGAACCCGATGAGCACTTGAACCACCTTCCAAAGAATAGAAAGGATTTGGAACTCTAGACAAATGAATACCACTTGAGCGATAACTCAAGTGATGAGGACAATGATGAACTTGAACTTCAAACACTAAATTTTAATAAGTTTATTAAACAAAAATCTAAAATAAATAATAAACTTGAACAGATGAAGAGGCCAAAGAAGAGGAATAATACAACTTGTGATAAATCGAGCTCCTCCGAAGATGAGGAGAAAATCAAGAAAGGCAAGGTGGCAAACTATGCCTTAAGGACATTCAACGATGAGGTAATCGAAACCCCCTTAATTTATTTTAAAATTACTTGATATTTTTCATGATGAATTTTCCTTTTTTTGTTTAGAATTAATTTTCTTGAAACTTACATGTTTTATAATGAAAATGCAAAAATTAGGAATCATGCTTATCATTCTAGTAATTTCGAATATAATCATGAAAATTACATGTTTATGATAAACAAAATGATTAAAAATGCCTTTTAAAATCATGCTATATGTGGTTAAGAAGTAATAATATGTATCATGTTTGATTAACATTGTTGAATGGTATCATGTTTGATTAACTAATTTCTCGATTTTGATTAAATGAAATCATGTTTGATTTGAAGTAATGCATAATGATGTAATGAAAATATTAAACATTTTGATACCATAATTGACAATTTTATACATGAGATTTTAAGTCATACATGATGATAAGCATGTGTTATTTTCATGAGTGTATTTGAAAAACATATGGCAAAACCATGTTCGAGTGCATGAAAGTGTTAAATTTCATTTTCAGATTTTCTTGACCATAACAATTCATTTTTGAAAATCTATTGATCTTGATTTGAAGATTTAAATGAGCTTTATCTTGATTTTTTGAAATTTATAAATTGAGATTTCTTATGCTTGAATCAAGATTTTATATACATGAATTAATATCTTGTTCTCTTACAAGATTGAATGAGCTCTATCTTTTTCATGATATCCTAAGAAATCTTTATGTTATTTATTTAAGAGGAGATTTGTTAAAATGAATCATGGTTTTTCTTGATTTCTTGAAATTATAACTTGAGTATTCATTTTATAAATCAAGATCGTTTATTATGACTTGAATTTTGTTGTATAAAATTCTTTGAATGAATAAAATACATCTCATCACCTAATAATTCTTCTTGATATTATTTATGTGATGATATGAATACATGAAATATTCATTAATTTATTTTGATAAGAAGTTTTGATCATGCATGGTAGGATGTACTTTGACAAAATTAGTACCATCATGATGTGAAGTAAATGATGATTTAGAATCATACATTAATAATGATTTTATATTTTATGATTTGGTATGATGCATGCAATTATGAAATATTCATGAATTTGAAATGATGCATGCAATACTTATGATAAATATGTATATGGTGTACTGTATATGATGTGTATCATGAATACTTTAAATGATGAATGTTTGATATCATGATTGATAAATGCTTAAAAATTTTAATGCTTGAATATCATGTATGATATGCTCATAATGATGATTGATTTATTTGTATCATGCATAAAAAATGAAATGTATGGTTTTGAAAATGTGCATATTTTAATTTGAAAATATAATGATGCACAAATAAGATTGATACTTACCTTTGTCACGATTTAGAAATTGACGCAAAAGGTCTTCCCTTCTATTTGACATTGACAAAGGGGGAGAAATATCGCTAGCTCATCTTGCAAAATTTAGGAACATGCACTTTGCAAAGGAAGCAAAATTGCTAGCTCAAACAAAAGAAGCAAATATGCTATCTTGCCTATCTCATTCGACAAAAATGCTAACTTGCATATCTAGCAAAACTTGACAAACTTTCATATTTCAAGAGGAAAGAGTTGCCTTCTTGAACATCACAAAAATTTGCTTTCTTGCATTATGTCAAGTTTGCTAGAATTGCTAGCTTGTGATCTAAAGAGAAGCAAAAAGTTGCTATCTCAAAAGAAGCAAATTGTACAATTCAAGAAGAAAGCAAAAATTCTACTTCTCAAAAGAGAAGAAATTACTATCTTGAACATCACCGAGAATTGCTAGCTTGAAATCTCAAGAAAATGCAAAAATGTGCTATTGTGCCTATCTCAAGAAAAGAAAATATGCCAACTTGCATATCTTTGAATGTGCTATCTTGTATGTTGTAAAACTTGCATATCTACAACTTGATAGCTTGAATGTTCTAAGCATGATGTAACACTTGCTAAATTTTCTAGCTTCAAAACTACATGATGATAAAACTTGATATTATGTTTTTCATGCAATAAGTTGAATTAATACTCTAAACACAAGAATAGTTGGACTTCTCCTTTTTGTTGATGACAAAGGGGAAGAAGTATGATGTTATGCATAAGTTCATGACGACGTGTTGCAAGTATTAATGATGAATATTGCAATGACTTGAATTCAATTTGAATTCAAGTTTCTATCAATATGGCATATTGATAGGGGGAGTTTGTTTAAACTCCGGGAGTTAAGGTTAACTCCGTCATCAAGTGGTTGTCATCATCAAAAAGGGGGAGATTGTTGAATCTTGTATTTTGATGATGAAACCACTTGATATATGTTTATGATTTAATCTACATATTAAGTGATGCAGGATGCTTTGATTAGGAAGAGACAATTAAAGCAGGAAAAATCATGTAGGGCTGGAGGAACATGTTAGAAGATTGGACGTCGGGCCGGTGGATCAGTCGACGTATCGACAAAAGGCTTCGGGTCGTGGACTTGGGCATTGGGCTAAAAAAATCGAGTATTGCGCCAAGGATATCGGAGTTGCGGAGTTAACTGGTTGATTAGGCAATAATAGGCCGCAAGAGAGGACAATGCGCCGAATAATCGGACGGAGCGTCGAGGGACCAATGACATGTCGGACAACTTGGTTAATTGCTTAGGATTAATTGTCTCGATCAAAGTTTTGATTTACATGTGCAGGATTAACTACGATGGATGTAAGACATGCAGTAGGAGTTGTGTCGGAGTCAAGACTATGATCACGTTGGGAGATCGAGAGTTTGACGGAAGTCCGGATGGTCATTAAAGGTTCTGTAGTAACAAATCTTAGAAGTCCAGGAGCTTGCCAAAAGAAGCTTGTCGGAACTCACCAAGTGGATCATCGCAAGTCCAGGAGTTTGCCGGAAGTCCGTCGGAGCATCGCTGAAGGTTCGTCGAATGTTTGCTGAAAGTTCCCCAGAAGCTCGTCGGAAGAAGCGATTGACGCATCGGAGCAAGTTGTAGTAAATGTCTTAAGAAATGTCATAGTTAGCATGTAGATTAAGTTAGGAATGAGAGGTGATCCCATTAACTTAATCTAGGGGCAATTGGGCCCTTAAAAGATCCAAATTGGGCCGAATGGAACAACCCATTCGGACTAGAATTCTTGCTAGGCGGTGGCACCGCCAGGGTCAGCGGTGGCACCACCCAGGAGAGGGTCTCTCAAGAAAGCTGGGTGGTGCAACCGCCCTAGGGAGGCGGTGGCACCACCTAGGCACAGTCTCCGAGCGAGATTGGGCGGTGCAATCGCCCTTGACAAGCGGTGGAACAGCCTGAGCTCAATCTCCGAGCTCTGCCAGGCGGTGCAACCGCCCTAGTCAAGCAGTGGCACCACCAGGGCTCAGTCTCCGAGCAAGACTGGGTAGTGCAACCGCCCCTGTCAGGTAGTGGCACCACCCAGAGGCGCAGTCTCTGAGCTGCCAGGTGGTTGTACCGCCCCAGTCAGGAGGTGGTACCGCCAGGACCCCGGAATTCCGGGAGATGACAGTTTTGAGCTCCAAATTCAAACTGGTTTGGGGCGTATAAATACCCCTCTCATCCCTGGTTAATTCACATAAGCACATAGAGCAAAAAAGGAAAGAAATGTTGTAGAAATCAAGTGAGAAATCCCTCCTCTAGCTTAAGTGTTAAGATTCTCTTTTAGAGAGGAGAGTGAGTGCTTGTAAGGGTTGTCTCCTAAACCCGGTTGAAACCCTTGGCCACTAATCCAGCTTTGTTTCTAACCACGATACCAAATTCATCTCACTTGTTTCTAAATACCCATTTTGTACCAATAACTAAATAGTCATTTGGCCTCGGAACAAGCTTCTGTTAGGATTAAGAGCGGCACTAAGAGAGAGGGGGGGGGTGAATTAGTGCAGCAGATTAAAACGTTGGTTTAAAATTCTTTATATGTTAAAAACAATCTTGGAAGATAACTTGAAGGCTTTTTTTATTGTAAGGGTAGTGAAAGCCAAGTAAGAAGGAAGTGAAGCTAATGCAAAGCAAGTAAATAGCAATAATAGAAACGTAAACCAGAATTTATATTGGTTCGATCGGTGTGACCTACATCCACTTTTGTTTCCTCCTCCGTCGAGATCACCAATGTCCATTATTGGTCTTTCTTCAATAGGCGAAGACCAACCACCTCTTTACAGTGCTTTCTCCTTTTCACGGGTTTAGGAGATAGCCCTTATAAGTCTGATACCTCTTTTGAATAATCTCAACACTTTGAAAGGGAGGAGGAGGACTCTTGTACTTTTAGAACACTTTAACACCCTAAGAACTCAAGATTATGCTAACACTTTCGTGCCCTTTCATGCAGAAAAGGGTGTGGTATTTATACGCCCTAATGGCTTCAGAATTAGAGCCAAAAGTATCATATCCCTGGATTTTGGGGTATTGACGGTACCATCGCCATTATTGGGTGGTAGTACCACTTGTAGACTGACAAGGGTGACGCCATCGCTCAGTTTGGTTGGTACCATAGCACAAAACACTTGGAAGATCGAGTCCCATGCGGTGCCACCGCCCGCCGTGATTTTAAGTGCTGAATGAGCTGTTCAATCTATCCCAATTTAGCCCTGTTAGGGGCTCAGTTGGCCCCTAACTAAGTTAATGAGATTACCTCCCAATCCTAACTACCTTCTTTGGCAAGTTCCTAGACTTCTCAGTTAATCTTGGTAAAACTTTCAACGAATGTCCGGACTTCCGAAGAACTCTTGAACTCTCAACGAAGTCTCGATCTTGACTTCGGCACATCATTTGCTTTATGTCTTACTACTATCATAGTTAATCCTACACACTTTTCTCAACATATAAATTAGAGCAAATAATTTACTAATTAATTTCATCATCAAAATTTGAGATTCAACAATCTCTCCCTTTTTGATATTGACAATAAATTGATGTCGGAGTTAACCTTAACTCTCCCTATCTATATGCCATTCTTGAGAAAAGACATTCTTGAATTCAAGACCTTTGAATTCAAGCATCAAACTGATAAGTTATTTTAATTTAAACTTATCAACATGCACATCATGATACTGATCATGATTTACCAATTCTAAATATGATACCATGTATTTGTCAAAATGATGTCAAGGCATGACATCCGTTTTCAAATCCAATGATAATCAATCATCATTTATGAATTTCGAATATGAAATTTAGCAAGGTGACAATCTTGATAAAAGATAACAATTCATTATTCCGTGGCAAGATATCAATTGTAAATAACAAGTTAAGCTTATGATACATTATTATACTGAAAGACATTTATCAAAATGATAGTAATTCAAGCATGATATTGGGAATAAAACATTTACAAGTCATCATGTCACATTCCGATACGTTTCAAGCAAATATTTTGATATTTTTTAAGTATGTATTTGACGATACCAATCATATTTAATCATATTTCAAGCATTTGCAAGACATTTAAGTATATTTCAAGTATGCATTTTATTCATTTATCTAAGACATGCCAATTTGTCATCAATTTACCATAGTTCTCTCCCTTTGTCATCAACAAAAATTAGAATAATTCAATAATACAAGTGTGGTAGAAATTCAAATAAGTTTCACACCAATGTATCCAAACAATAAATGAAGGTAAGAAAAACTTTGAATGATAATTTCTCTTTGAATAAGCAAACATTTTTACTCAAGGGCTTTTTTTATTCTTCTTTAGTTATGCAAGTTTCTTTCCTCCTTTGTCAAAAGAACAAGAATAGGAAGAAGGGTAAGGAAAGAACCAAGTCAAATTCAAAACAATAAATGAGTTTCATTAAATCATGCTTCAATTTTAACAAAAAGAAGGATTAAGTGTACCAAACATATATCAAGTCCATTACTAAATCAAATCCTTTACATACTAAATTAAATTGTCATTCTTGCAAGTGATCTTTACACATTAAAAATTCATAAACATTCTTCCTTCATGAGAAGAGTAAGGACAGAATCATGGGAAATGATAAAAAGAAATCTATGAATAAAACTTCATAAATTAAATTAATTTCTCATTAAGAATTCATAATAGTGCAATATATGAAAGATGTGTTAGGATCAAGAGCACTAAGAGGGGGAATTAGTGTAGCGGAAAACTTTTGACGATTAAAACTGCATTCATACGATAAAAGCGATTTTGGTAAGAAAGCCGATTCGTAAATCACTTTAACTTGTGATCAAGCGAGATGTAGTTAAAGCAAAGATATAAAGGCAGTTTGCAGTTATTATGAAAATCAGAATGTAAGCACAAATTGAAATATGATGTTTGTATGATAAAACCGATTTCTATCTTAACGCCGATTCGGAAAATACTTAACTATGAAACATGTTCATAAATGAGCAGAAGGCAGTAAGCTACTGAGGAGGTTTGCAGAAAAGATTAGATGCTCAAAGTAAATACAAACCAAGATTTAGAGATGTTCGGTCAATCTTGACCTACATCCACTTTTGGCTTCCTCCACCGACGAGGTCACCGACGTCCACTAGAGGCCTTCTTTCAATAGGCGAAGGCCAACCACCCTTTTACAGTTTCACTCCTTTTGATGGGCTTAGGAGACAACCGTATCGAATTTCTCTCCACTCTTGAAAGCTCAAAACATGAAAGAAAAGAGGGAGGAGAACTTCTAGCCTTTACAACAGTTTTAAGCTCTAAAAATCACAAAGTAAGATTAGATTTTCGGTGCCTTTGGTTGCCCTTTCATGCAGGGAAGAGTGGGGTTTATATAGGCCCCAAACTGGTTTGAATTTGGAGCTCAAAAGTATCTTTTCCTGAATTTTCGGGGTCCTGGCGGTACTATCTCCTAATTGGGGCAGTACATCCGCCTGGCAGCTCAGAGATTGAGCCTCTAGGCGGTGCCACCGCCGGACAGGGGCAGTTGCACTGCCCAATCTCGCTCGAAGACTAAGCCCAAGCGGTGCCACCGCCTGACTAGGGCGGTTGCACCACCCAGTCTTGCTCGGAGACTGAGCCCAAGCGGTGCCATCGCCAAACCTGGGCAGTTGCACCGCCCAGCTTTCCTGGGAGACCATCTCTTGGGTGGTGCCATTGCCTGGTAAGAATTCTAGTCCGAATGGGTTGATCCATTCGGCCCAATTGCCCCCAGATTAAGTTAATGGGATCACCTTCCATTCCTAACTTAATCCACATGCTAACTACGATATTTCTTAAGACTTTTACTGCAACTTGCTCCGGTGCATCAATCGTTTCATCCGGCAAACATCCAATGAACCTTCGGCAATGCACCGGTGGACTTTCGGCAAACTCCTGGACTTGTGACGATCCACTTGGCGAGTTTCGACGAGCTTCTTTGGCAAGCTCCTGGACAACTCAGATTTGTTCTCATAGAACCTCCGACGACCATCCGGACTTCCGTCGAACTCTCGAACTCCCAATATGATAATAGTCTTGAATTTGGCGCAACTCCTACTCCATGTCTTTCTTTCATTATAATTAATCCTGCAAATGTAAAACAAAACTTTGATCGAGACAATTAATCCTAAGCAATTAACCAAGATGTCCGGCATGTCATTGGTCCCTCGACGCTTCGTCCGATTATTTAGTGCACCGTCCCCTCCTATGGCCTATTGCCCAATTGGCCAGTTGACTTCGCAACTCCGATATCCTTGGCATGATACCCGCTCTTCTTGGCCCGATGCCCGAGTCTACACCACAAAGCCTTCTATTGATACGTCGATCGATCCACCGGCCCGACGTCCAATCTTCTAACATGTTCCTCCGGCACAACATGATTTTTCCTGCTTTAATTATCTTATCCTGATCGAAGCATCCTGCCTCACTCAAAACGTAGATTAAAACATAAATATATATCAAGTGTTTTCATCATCAAAATACGAGATTCAACAATCTCTCCCTTTTTGATGATGACAACCACTTGATGACGGAGTTAACCTTAACTCCCGGAGTTTAAATAAACTCACCATATCAATATGCCACATTGATAGAAACTCTTGGATTCAAAAATCCAAGCAACATGTCATCATAAACATATACATAACATATCATGTCATGTCATCAACATACTTCTCCCCCTTTGTCATCAACAAAAAGGAGATGTATAACTATTCTTGAGTTTGTGATATAAGTTCAACTTGTTTGTGATATAAGTTCAACTCAATGCATGAAAAACATAATATCAGGTTTTATCATTATGCAGTTTTGAAGCTAGAAAATTTAGCAAGTGTTACATCATGCTTAGAACATTCAAGCTATCAAGTTTTAGATATGCAAGTTTTACAACATACAAGATAGCACATTCAAAGATATGCAAGTTGGCATATTTTCTTTTCTTGAGATAGGCACAATAGCACTTTTATAGTTTTACTCCTTTTGACGGGCTTAGGAGACAACCCTTACAGAATTTCTCTCCTCTCTTGAAAGCTCAAAACTTGGAAGAAAAGAGGGAGGAGAACTTCTAGCCTTTACAACACTTTTAAGCTCTAAAAATCACAGAGTAAGATTTTATTTTTGGTGCCTTTGGTTGCCCTTTCATGCAGGAAAGGGTAGGGTTTATATAGGCCCCAAACTAGTTTGAATTTGGAGCTTAAAAGTGTCTTTTCCCGGATTTCCGGGGTCCTAGCTATCACGGCCTTAGTTGGAATTGGCTAAGGTGTGAGGCACCCTTACCGTCAGGACGTGAACTTAGCTTGCGTTGCCTAAGTCACGCTTCACCCTCGTGATGTTGCTCCGCAAAGATCAGCCCACTTGTAACCTCTCGCAGGTCCCAAACGACCTGTAAAAGAGAAAGTTGATTAGTTCGACAGAACGAGCGACGGACAAGTCCCGACGTCTCGCGAAAAGAGGGGAAGCTTTACAAGCAATTCAGCGAGCACCTTGCGTGCATAAGAGAAAAGAGAGAGAGGGGGAAAATAAGAGCTTTAGAAGGTTGAACGAACAGCTACAAACCCACAAACAGTTGTTAACCGAGTCCCGAGCGCGACAACAAGTTCACGTCAAGGCAACGTGCGAACTTGCGAATGAGTGTTCAACGCCCGGTACTATATTGAAGCCCCATCCAGCCCTATGCCACCCGGGGGGTTCCAAGGGGCTGAGATGGCTAACGTTTTGGTGAGCGGAGGCAGATTCCAGAAATCAGCTCGCGGCAAACGAAAATGGAGATGTTTTGGGTTGTTTTGGGGTTGTTTTGCTTGGTTCGATGAGCGGTCGCTTTGTAACACTGCAGCTTATTTGAACTTACATTTTTACAAGCAAAATGACTCAAAACCAAGGCAAACCAGGCTGCCAAGTAACTGTACATATAGATGAGAGTGATGAACAGTTCATTGAATGGAGTTGTTGTAGGTGCGCGACGACCATTCGTGACATTCTCCCCCACTTAAACTGTCGACGCCCTCGTCAACGCTTGTTGGTTGTTGTTGATGATTTCTTCTTCATGTCATAGGGTGTCTTCAGGCTCCCAACTAGCTTCAGTTCGGGGAAGCTTTTGCCACTTCACCATGTACTCTGTTTGCTTAGCCCCGTTGGATAGTTTTATCTTGTGGTTCGCCAGAATGGTTTCAACTCGCTTCTCGTAGGAGGCTATGATGGGAGGTAGCCGAGTTGGAACACTTCGGGAAGCATCTTGCGGATCTGAGTGGTAGGCTTTTAGGTTGTTGGCATGAAGAACATTGTGAATTTTGAACCACACCGGCAGCTGAAACTTGTAAGAGACGTTGCCTACCCTACTAATAATTGGGAAGGGCCCTTCATACTTGTGCACCAATCCTTTGTGGACTTTGTTCATAAAGAATTGGAGTGATGCTGGTTGGAGCTTTACCAACACCAAATCACCAACTTTGAACTCTTGCGGTCACCTTCCCAAGTCTGCCCACTTCTTCATCCTTTTTTGCCACCTTCTCCAAGTAAGCCCATGCAATATCTGCATTTTGATAACACTCCTTTACGAAATGGTAGGCTGACGGACTCCTCCCAGTATACCCAATGGCCATGGTGTGCGGAGTCGACGGTTGTTGTCCGGTAATGATCTCAAAGGGGCTCTTGTTGGATGCAAAGCTCCGCTGCAAGTTGTAGGAGAATTGGGCAATGTCCAACAGCTTCACCCAATCTCGTTGGTTGGCACTCGTATAGTGCCAAAGATATTACTCCAGGAGCGAGTTTATCCTTTCAGTCTGGCCATCCGTTTGGGGGTGGAGGCTTGTAGAGAAGTATAACTTTGACCCCAACAATTTGAATAGCTTAGTCTAGAATTGTCCTAGGAACCGAGCGTCTCGATCACTAATGATATTGTGTGGGACTCCCCAATACTTCACCACATCCTTCATCATCAGCTTGGCCGCCTCCTTTGTTGAACAGTGTAGGGGAGCAGCAATGAAAGTTGCATACTTTGATAACCGATCGACCACCATGAGTATCGATCCAAGTCTCCCTACAAGTGGCAAGCTTGATATGAAGTCCAAGGAAATGCTCTCCCACGGCCTTTTTGGTATGGGCAATGGCTCCAAAAGTCCCACTGGCTTCCGCTGCTCCACCTTGTTTTGCTGGCAAGTAAGGCATGTTCGAACATATTCCTCCACATCAATCCCCATCTTCGGCTAGTAGAATGCCCTCTCCACGAGAGCCAACGTTCTGTGAATGCCTGGGTGTCCAGCCCAAAGGGAATCGTGACACTCTTTTAAGAGTTCACGCCTCAAATTGTTCACTCGGGGAACATAAACCCTATTCTCTTTTGTGCAAACGAGTCCCTCCTGGATCCAAAATCATCGTGCCTTGCTTTCTTTGATGAGCTGCATCAGGATAACTGCCTGGGAGTCACTATACAGTCCATCCTTGATCTTGGAAAGGAAGTTGGAGTGCAATGGACTTGCTTGGCCTCCGCCCTCTAATTGTGCAGCATTCACATGCTCCACCTTCCGACTCAATGCATCGGCCACGACATTTACCTTCCCAAGCTTATACTCCGTTGCCATATCAAATTCAGCCAAGAAGTCCTGCCATTACACCTACTTTGGGGAGAGCTTCTTCTGAGTTTAGAAATAGCTCAAAGCGATGTTGTCCGTCCTCAATACAAATCGCGATCCGAGGAGATAGTGTCGCCAAACTCGTAGACAGTGGATCACCGCTGTCATCTCCTTCTCATGCACTGGATACCGTCACTCGGTCTCGTTGAGTTTGCGGCTCTCGTAGGCCATCGAATGACCCTCCTGCATGAGTACTCCCCCAATAGCGAAGTCCGAAGTATCTGTATGGACTTCAAAAGGCTCCCCATAGTATGGCAATTTGAGCACTAGTTCTTCCATAACAGTAGCCTTCATATCTTGGAATGCTATTTCACATTTATCAGACCACTTCCAAGGCTGCTCTTTCTCCAGTAACTCCATCAGTGGAGTTGCACGCTTCGAGTACCCCGCTACGAAGCGTCGATAGTAGTTGATGAAACCAAGGAAGGATATCAACTCTGGCACCTTCTTTGGAGTTCGCCATTCCACAACCACTTGCACCTTCGACGTATCCATCCGAATGGAGCCATCATCGATTCGATGCCCCAAGAATAAGATCTCAATTTGAGCAAAGTAGCAATTCTCCCTTTTCACAAACAAAGTGTTCTCCTTGAGAACCTTGAAAATTGTCTGAAGGTGTTTGATAGATTCCTCGAGTATTTAACTATAGACGACGATATCGTCCAAGTAGATGACCATGAACTTATCCAAATACTCCTTGAATAGCTGGTACATGAGAGTGCAGAATGTGGCCGGAGCATTGGTTAAGCCGAAAGGCATCACCAAGAACTCAAACGCTCCATACCTGGTCACACAGGTAGTCTTCGCTTCATCGCCTTCAGCAGTGCGTACCTGCCAATACCCCGACCGAAGGTCGAGTTTCGAGAAATACTTAGCTTTGCCCAACTGGTCGAACAAGTCCGCGATGAGCGGGATGGGATACTTGTTCTTCACTGTCACTTTGTTAAGGGCTCGGTAGTCGACGCATAATTGGAGGCTCCTATATTATTTCTTTTGGAAGAGAACTGGAGCTCCGAAAGGTGCTTTAGAGCTACGGATGAGACCACTGCTTAGCAGTTCACCTAACTATTTCCTGAGTTCTTCCAACTCTAGCGGGGGCATGCAGTAGGGTGGTCTCACTAAAGGCTTCACTCCTAGCTCCAGCTCGTTGTTGTGATCCATGCCCCTGCGTGGTGGAAGAGACTTCGGTAACTCGGGTGACATAACGTCATTGAACTCTTTTAGGACGTTCGCCACCACAGTAGGTTCTTGAATGGTCTTCTCATCAAGTGGCTCTAGCTTCATCGCAGCCACGAAGGTTAATTCACCTTTTCGCACCCCTTTCCTTAGTTGCAACGCCGATATATCTTGTGGTTCCATGGTTCCTCTCCGAGAGATAGGAACCATACAGGGATCGTCGCCTTCCATCATACAAAGGGAGTTCAAGAACGGCATTGGCACCAACTTCGCTGCGTGCATAAACTCCATTCCAAGAATCACTTGGAAGTCATCCAATGGCACTGCCATCATGTTGGTGTTCCCGCTCCATGTCCTGATTTTGATGGGGACTCCCTTCGCCAACTCGGAGATTCGCCTGGCCTCCGAGTTCACCACCTTCATTCAACTTGGGCTCTTCTCCAAGATCAACCCAAGTCGCTTTGCTTCTCGATCGGCTATAAAGTTGTGGGTAGTGCCCGTGTCCACCATTGCACGAGTTGTTTAGCCATTGAGCTTGATGTCAACATACATTAGCTCGCCACTTCCTGCTTTTTGTTGCCTTGTCTTTGGGTTCTCCCCCACTTGACCCCATATGGTGTTCAACAAATGCATGGCTCCCATCCGGGGTCCTTGCGACTCATCGTCGCTACTGGTTTTAGAACTACTCGAACTAAGGGCGACAACCTTGCCCTTGTCCGATTTGGGAGGGTGGATGGAAGCTGTTAGTGCATTAAGTGCTTATTTTTATGGGCACTCCCTCACCATGTGTGGCCCTCCACACAAGAAGCATCCGCTAGGTTCCGGGGCCTTACCTTTCGGGCTTGGCCCTTTGTGGGAACTCTTCTTCTTTTGTTCGCACCCGAGTTCCTTCCCTCGAGAATGTTTTAGAGGGCGATTGCCTGAAGATTGCTTCCTTCTCCCTTGGTCTTCAAAGGAAACAAAGTCGGTAAGCCTTTCTGTAGTTGCAATTGCCCCGACCACATCGGTGACATACCTTTAATTTAGTTCCTATTGAGCCCATGGCTTCAAACCATCAAGGAAGCTGAACAACTTGTCCTTCTCAGACATGTCCTGTATGTCCAGTATTAGTGCAGAAAATTGTTTCACATAGTCTCGAATGGTGGAACTCTAGCGGAGTTGTCTCAACTTCCTTCTTGCGATGAACTCTATGTTCTCAAGTAAGAACTGAGTTCTCAACTCCCGCTTCAAGTCTTCCCATGTGTCAACCCGACACCGACCTTGTTGGATCTCCTCCCAATGGGTTCGCCACCAAAGTTTTGCATCTCCGTTCAGATACATTATTGCTATAGAAACTTTGGTATCTTCAGAATCGGGCCTCATAGCTCAAAAGTATTGTTCCATGTCGAACAAAAAATTCATGAGCTCTTTGGCATATCTGGCCCCTCCATAACCATGAGGCTCGAGTGCCCTCAAGTATTGTGGTGGTGCAACACGGGTGTTGCTTCCTTCCGCATTTAGTGCTCTTGTGAGCATGGCCACCTTTGAAGTGAGTTCCACCACGACATCCTATAAGTGTTGCACGGAGTCTTTGGTGTCATCAGACAGTCGGTCAACTAGGGCCTCGATCTTGTCGATCCTAGACTCCGCTTCCTCTTGCAAGCTCTCTACCCCAACAAGCCTTGGTTGGTCATGGTAGAGTTCCTCTATGCTCGCTTCAAGAATATCCAGGCGGGTTTCCGCCGTTTTGAGTCTCTCATTGTGACTCTTTTTCCCAGTTGGCGCTCTAGATTGTGCCTCCTCTGCTCATGGAGAGTAGCCAAATTCTCGCTCATCATGTTCACTACCGTGCTCCTCTTGAGCGGCTCCAATAGCATGAGGACGAGTGTGCACATGCAGCCCACCTGCGGCTGCTTGGGGCAAGGGTCTAGCTTGCCCCGTCTTGCTCGGTTCGCCATGATGCTTTGCTATGGCGAAGTTGCAAAGTTCCTTTGCTTCTCGCTCGAAGTGCTTGCCCACTCTGATACCATAATGTTACGGCCTTAGCTGGAATTGCCTAAGGCATGAGGCACCCTTGCAATCAAGATGCGAACTTAGCTTGCATTGCCAAAGTCGCATTTCGCCCTTGCGATATTATCCACAAAGATCAGCCCACTTGTAACCTCTTGCAGGTCTCGAAGGACCA
This sequence comes from Musa schizocarpa, assembly GCA_900464855.2. Classification (NCBI taxonomy): domain Eukaryota; kingdom Viridiplantae; phylum Streptophyta; class Magnoliopsida; order Zingiberales; family Musaceae; genus Musa; species Musa schizocarpa. The sequence goes on from UBIG03000001.1 coordinate 705,918, forward strand.
GTAAAAGAGAAAGTTGATTAGTTTGAAAGAACGAGCGACGGACAAGTCCTGACATCTCGCGAAAAGAGGGGAAGCTTTACAAGCAATTCAGCAAGCACCTTACGTGCACAAGAGAAAAGAGGGAGAGGGGGAAAACAAGGGCTTTAAAAGGTTGAATGAACAGCTGCAAGCCCACAAACAACTGTTCACCGAGTCCCGGGCGCGACAACAAGTTCCCGTCAAGGCAACGTGCGAACTTGCGAATGAGTGTTCAACGTCCGGTACTATACCGAAGCCCCATCCAGCCCTATGCCACCTGGGGGGTTCCAAGGGGCTGAGATGGCTGATATTTTGGTGAGCGAAGGTCGATTCTAGAAATTAACCCATAGCACACGAAAATGGAGCTGTTTTGGGGCTGTTTTGCTTAGTTCGGTGAGCGGTCGCTTTGTAACGGTGTAGCTTGTTCGAATTTACATTTTTACAACTAAATTAACACAAAACCAAGGCAAAAGAGGCTGCCAAGTAACTGTACATGTAGATGAGAGCAACGAACGGTTCATTGAACGGAGTTGTTGTGGGTGCGCGATGACCGTTCGTGACATAGCGGTACTACCTCCATACTATGGTGGTACAACCGCTTGATAGCTCAGAGACTGAGCCTCTGGGCAGTGCCAACACCTGACAGCGGCGGTTGCACCGCCTAGTCTTGCTCGGACACTAAGCCCAGGCAATGCCACCGCCTGACTAGGGCGGTTGCATCGCCCAGTCTAGCTCGGAGATTGAGCCCAGGCAGTGCCACCGCCTAACCTAGTTGGTTGTACTGCCTAGCTTTCCTGGGAGACCATCTCCTAGGCGGTGCCATCGTCGACCCTGGCGGTGCCACTGTTAGGCAGGAATTATGGTCTGAATGGGTTGATCCATTCGGCCCAATTTGGGTCTATCAAGGGCCCAATTGCCTCTAGATTAAGTTAATGGGATTATATCTCATTCCTAACTTAATCTACAGGCTAACTATGATAATTCTTAAGACTTTTACGGCAACTTACTTTGGTGCGTCACTCGCTTCTTCCGGCGAGCTTCTGGCGAACATCCGACGACCCTTCGGCAATGCTCCAGCGGAATTCCGACAAACTCCTTGACTTGCGACGATCCACTTGGCGAGTTCCAATGAGCTTCTTTGGCAAGCTCCTGGACTTCTTGGATTTGTTCCCGTAGAACCTCCGACGACCGTCCAGACTTCCGTCGAACTCTCGAACTCCCAACGTGATCATAGTCTTGACTTCGGCGCAACACCTGCTGCATATCTTTCTTTCATCGTAGTTAATCCTACACATGTAAAAAAAACTTTGATCAAGACAATTAATCCTAAGCAATTAATCAAGTTGTCTGGCATGTCATTGGTCCGTCGATGCTTCGTCAGATTATTTGGCAGATCGTCCTCTCCTGCGGCATATTACCCAATCGGCCAATTGACTCCACAACTCCGATATCCTTGGCACGATACCCACTCTTCTTGGCCCGAGGCCCGAGTCTACGATCCAAAGCCTTCTATCGATACGTTGACCGATCCATCGGCCCAACGTCCAATCTTCTGACAAGTTCCTCCACCACAACATGATTTTTTCTACTTTAATTATCTCATCCTGATCGAAGCATCCTACGTCACTCAAAACGTAGATTAAAATATAAATACATATAAAGTAGTTTCATCATCAAAATATGAGATTCAACAATCTCCCCCTTTTTCATGATGACAACCACTTGATGACGGAGTTAACCTTAACTCCCGGAGTTTAAACAAACTCCCCCTATCAATATGCCATATTGATAGAAACTCTTGGATTCAAAAATCCAAGCAACATGTCATCATAAACTTATGCATAACATATCATGTCATCAACATACTTCTCCCCCTTTGTCATCAACAAAAAGGAGAAGTACAACTATTCTAGTGTTTGTGATATAAGTTCCACTCATTGCATGAAAAACATAATATCAGGTTTTATCATCAGGCAGTTTTGAAGCTAGAAAATTTAGCAAGTGTTACATCATGCTTAGAACATTCATGCTATCAAGTTTTAGATATGCAAGTTTTACAACATACAAGATAGCACTTTTGCTTCTTTTGAGATAACAACTTCTACATCATGCAAGCTAGCAAATTAGAGACGTTCAAGAAGGCAACTCTTGCTTCTTGAAATATGCAAGTTGTAAGCTAGCAAATTTTTGCTTCCTTAGCAATGTTTTAGCTCGCAATTTTGCTTCCGTTGCAAAGTGCAAGTTTAGCATGTTTAGCTTTTCTTGAGATAGCAACTATTTGCTTCTCTTTATACTACAAGCTAGCAATTTTTACGATATGCAAGTTGGCATATTTGCTTTTCTTGAGATAGGCACGATAGCACATTTATGCATTTTCTTCAGATTTCAAGCTAGCAATTCTCGGTGATGTTCAAGGTAGCAATTTCTTCTCTTTTGAAAAGTTTAATTTTTTATTTCTTCTTGAATTGTGCAAGCTAGCTATCTCCCCCTTTGTCATCGTTAAAAAGAAGGGAAGACCCTTTATATCAATATCTAAATCATGACAAAGGTGAGTAATCGTTCTTATTTCAAAATTCTATAATTGAGATAAACCTTGAATTCAAATTAAGGCAATTTTAATCATGATTCACATCATTTGCAATGCATCACATACATCATGATAAAAAGCATGAGTATTGCATGCATCATTTTAACAACAAATCATAGTATTTCATCACATGACAAGATAACAGCCAGTAAAATTACGATGCAATTTCTTGATATCTTAACATTATGCAAACATGGCATATGACAATCATAGCATTTCTATCATCAATTTACCATCTATTTCGTTGCAAGCTTCTTTTGATATCTTAACATAATTCAAATTCAAATATGGCACTCATAGCATCAATTCATATATTTCTCCCCCTTTGTCATCAACAAAAAGGAGAACAATATAAGCAAATTTTAAACGTAAGTGTGGCAATGATTCATGCCATAACTAGGTTTATGTCACTTTTCAATAATGAGTGATAGGATATCAATTATACAAACATCTTAAGGAAAATATGACATGGAGATAGCTTTCATTACTTCTTCCTCTTTATTTGTTATTATCTTTTTGCATGAAGGAAGAAAGTCACTTGTGAGCTTACTTGAATGAAGTTAAAATTGATAAGATATTAAAGCACACTTCATTTTTACAACGATCAAGATATGTGTGTGAATCAAATCCTTTCACATAAAACTATTTCTCTAAAGAGATAAGAAGGAATCATCAAATCCATTTCTCGAAAGATATTTTTCACATGATATGTCTATGTGAGATGCATTTGCTAGTTAATTCCATATGTCAAAAATCAATGATATGAATCAAATTTGATATGACATATGTTTATTAAGTCCGGAAGAGAATAATATATCGAGAAAATCCGATTGTTAGGATCAAGAAGATCCGAAAATAAAATTTAACACTTTCGTGCGTTCGGACAAGGTTTTGCTATATATTTTCAAATTCAATCATGAAGATAAAACATACTTATTATCATGAAATTTTTTGTATCCAAAACACATAATTTCCAACCATTAAGGCATATAATTGTGTAAAATTCTTATTATAGCAATTATATTCTACCATGCATGATCAAAATTTCTTCCCATTTTATCATTGTAAACAAGAAAGAAGAAGGGAAGAACTAAATTGTGTAAAATATTTTAATCATTTCAAAGTATACAAGCCATAAATACAATCACATCATGTCATGAAAGATAAAATCACTAGAATACCAAAAGACATGATCATTTTGACATATCTCTACTTTAAATAAAAAATGAAAGAATTCTTAGGAGATCATGATATAGATAGAATTCATTCAATCTTGTAAGAGAACAAGATATTAATTCAGGCATATAAAATCTTGACTTAAGCATAAGAAATCTCAATTTATAAATTTCGAAACATCAAGATAAAGCTCATTTAAATCATCAAATCAAGATCATTTTCAAGAGATTCACAAAAGTAATGCAAATAGATTCATTAATTTCCTTTTTTAAAAAATCAATAAAGTCGAAAAAATAATTTTTTCAAGATGAAACCTTTCAACTTTTTAGTTGTTTTAATTCATGTGATTTATTTCATACATGCATATTCTTTTCTTTTATGCAAAATAAAAACATACATCAATGTTTAGGATCGAAAAATGAATTTTGTCATAAAAACCATCAAGACCAAATCATCATGTATAACTTTTAAAATCTCATGCATAGAATCATCAATCTGTTAGGATCAGAGCAGCACTAAGAGGGGGGGGTGAATTAGTGCAGCGGATTAAATCAATAGTTTCGGAAAAATCTTTCGCACAATAAGAAACAATATCAATGAGTACCGATTTGGAAGCTTGATAAATTAGAGGCGTATGGAAGTGTAATGACTAAGTAAAGAAGTTTGCAATATGTAAAAGGCAAGATTAGGATGCAAACCAGATAACACAGTAGTTTTAAAGTGGTTCGGTCAAAATGACCTACATCCACTTGCGAAGCCTTCTTCGAAGAGGCTCCCAACTTCCACTAGTAAATCTCTTTGTAGGGTAAAGACTAAAACCCGTCTTACAACCTTTACAAGTGGTTCACACTTTTACAATTCTTTTCAACAAGATGGGAGGAGGTGAACACTCAAGCAATATGAAAAATAAGACTTCTAAGACTTTTCTAAAGCTCTTATCTCAAACTATTGCTTTGCAAGAAGGTGTTTTCTCAGTTGAGAATTGAGGGGTATTTATAGGCCCCAAGAGGGTCAAAATTTGGGCTCCAAATTTGAATTCCTCTTGGGTTTCCGAGACTGGCGGTGCCACCGCCTATCGGTGGTGGTGCCACCACCTATCAATGTCTTGTCAGGCAGGCGTATTGGCGGTGCCATCGCCTGGTCTCGGGTGCTGGGCGGTGCCACCGCCTATCACTTCGGGTTCTAGGCGGTGCCACCGCCCATCCTTACAACTTTCTGGTTGGGCTTTACGTCCGACCCAAACCAAGTCTCTTTTGGGCCCAATTGGCCCCTAACTAAGGTATCAGATTGTCCCTTAATCCTATCCCTAATTACATGTTAACTATATACCAAAAAACATAATCCTAATCAAGTATTTAACCGGCCAACGTCAAGTATTGTTTCGGCGAGCTTTCCCGCGTTCTTCCGGTGAACTTCCGATATGCCCTCTGGTTTCTTCCAATGGGCTCGTAGCAGGCTCCCGATCTTATGATGAGTTCAACGAGTAGCCGAGCCTTCTCAGTGATCTATGTGAACCTCCAACGATCTCTTCGACAGATTTTCGAAACTCTCCGATCTTTCTTGGTTGGTTCCGATAACATCTCCGATGAATCTTCGGACTCTCAAATGTCCATCGAACTTGACTCCGGTATTCTTGCTTTATGTTTTTAGGTTGTCATAGTAAATCCTGCACACTCAACTTCAATAATATGGATAAGATCAATTAACCCATCAATTGATTTCGTTATCAAAATCCGAGATTCAACAATCTCCCCCTTTTTGATGATGACAATCAATTGATGATGGAGTTAAACATAACTCCCCCTATCTATATGCCATATTGTGAGAAGATAAAACCACTTGAATTCGATCCCTTTGAATTCAAGCATAAATTGATACGTTTTAACGTTGAATTTATCGTTGTCTTATTAAGCATAAGCAAATACGAACCTTCGTATTTCTCATAATTTTCAGCTATTGAAAATTATTTTCACGTCAAATGCTAAGAGACAAATTTCACTTTGACGAGAGATAAAAAAATATGATAAAGATTTTCAACATGAATTTCATGATATGATATGATCAACTAATCTTATGATATACTAAAAAAATAAGATATGTAAGTCAAGCAAGGCATATAAGATAACCTTTTGCAATTCAAGGCATATAAGATAACCTTTTGCAATTCATATAAGTCATGCTATCGATGCGCATAAGTCATACAAGTCATCACTTCTCCCGCTTTGTAATCAACAAAAAAAGAAGAGAAGGAGATGAGCATTGAAATACACAGTTTGTGATCAAAAGAAGGCAGCATAAAGATTAATCATACAAAATTCATCATTCAAACTTAATGTCGCAAGGAATATTTATCCAGATTTAAAACCAAATCAGCAAACATCTAGAATTTACCAATACATCTTAAAACAAAGGTTCTGTTTTTGTTCAATAGAAGATGATGGACTTCTAACTTCACATGAAGAGTAATCAGAACAAAACAAGAAACTACATTGATTATTCCTTAGAAAGTAAGCCACAGTGCTGATATATGACATATTTTTTGATTCATTTGTTGTAGCTCCTTCAAAATTTCAATTAGCTGGATTTGAATTTGCTCTTGCTGCGATTTGATCTAATTCAATTCTGCCATAATAAGTTCTTCGAAGGATGAGACAGGACCCGAAGGTTCTACGCCAAAGGGACTAGGAGGAGATTCATTTCCCCTAAGAATTGGTGTTTCGGGGTGTTCTACTGGTGGGGGAATTGGATCAGTCCTTCTAGGTTGCCAAACCCATATACCATTGCTAAATGTGCACCTAAGTCTTTTCAGTAGATTTCTATTGATGATGTTATACCGATCACTTTGAATTGTTTCTTCATCGGGTGAGATACAAATGTTATGGGCAAGTAGGAATCGAGTGATTAACCCTCCATATAACAACATAGTGTCTTTAGCTATAATATCTTACATGTTTTGCCGGATTGAGTATCCAAAACAGTTATGTTGACCGATCATAATCTAATACATGGTGCTTATTTCTATTTGACTCATTTCATCAAGATGAAATTTCTTAGGGAATAGTATGCTAGTTATGATATGATAAAGGACTTTACAGTTAAAGGGCAGTCGGTGCTCACAACTCTTGGGTATTATGCTGAGGTCAGGATTTGCAAAAATAGTTTCGACGACTTCGGAGTAGGTTGCTCCGATTGTATTGACATCCAATTTACCTCTAAAATAACAGTCCTATCTTTTTCAGTGATTCCAATTAGTTCATAAATAGTACTATCAAAAATTCTAATTTGTGTTCCTAGTAGGTAAGTACTTAGGCTATCATTATCCACATATAAGTTTGCATAAAATAGCATGACTAACCTAAGATAGACTGGTTCATTTATTTGTAACAGAGGCAGGGCATCTAGATGTGCAAACCACCTAATAGGTTCCAGGTTTCCTAGTTCATTGAGATCAACATGTTTACCCTTATGGATACATCTAGTTTCGAAGTTTGGAAACCTAAGAGCTATTTCTTTGGATCTAAAAAGGTCTTGGTCATATGAATCTACTTCAACCCTTTTCCCTTTTGATCTTTTATGAGCCATTATCTAGATATGATAGATGAAACTGTAAGGAGTAGATAAACTAATGAGAAGAGAGGAAAAAATTCAGATTTTACCTTATTGAGAATCTCTTAGAAGATGGAGAGCTTGGACCAACAAGAATCACTTTCCAAGACTTCTAAATGCTGGAATGAAGCTTTGGAGAGGTTGGGGGAGAAGTAGAGGCGATTCCTCATAGGTTGGGGGCGGTGTCACTGCCAGCCCTAACCCCTCGGGTTATAAAAGGGCTCTCGGGCGGTGCCACTGCCAAAACAAGTGGTGCCACCGCCTGGCGCCCGATTGCTTAGGCGTTGCTACCTCCGATTCTGGCGGTGCCACCGTTGGCTTGCCGCGGAGGAAAGAAAGAAAAATTTTCTTCCCCCTTCTTGATTTCCGGAGGTGTTTGACTCAAGAAAGGTTGAGATATTGAGTTGTACTTTAATATATCATTTGGAATCGAAAGAAGAAGATGAAATCAAATCCACAAAAGAATAGAACAAGGATGAGACATTCTTCGAAAGATACATTCTAATAAACTTACTTTAAGGGATAATTTAACATGCCTAGTTCCCTTCTAATAAATTCAAATTAGTCTTCATTTAATGCTTTTGTAAAAATATCTACTAATTGATGCTTTGTGTCAATAAAATCTAGAACGACATTATTGTTAAGAACATGATCACGTATGACATGATGTCTAATATCTATATGCTTAGTTCTAGAGTGCTGAATTAGATTTTTGGTAAGACATATGGCACTTGTATTATCACATTTTTTTGGAATGTTTTTTAAGTGAATTCCATAGTCTTCTAATGTATTTTTCATCCAAACAACTTGTGCACAGCATGCACTTGCAGCAATATATTCAACTTCTTCCGTAGATAGTGCAACTGAATTTTGTTTCTTAGAAGTCCAAGAAACAAGTGCATGTCCTAAAAATTGGCATGTTCCGGATGTACTTTTTATATCTATCCTGCATCCGCCAAAATCGGCATCTGCATAAGCTATTAAATCGAATTTATCAAACATTTGATACCACAATCCTAAATTTGGAGTTCCTTTAAGATATCTAAATATTCTTTTAAAACTCTTAAGATGAGATAGTTTAGGATTAGATTGAAATCTAGCGCAAAGTCCTACACAAAACATGATATCCGGTCTAGTCGCGGTAAGGTAGAGTAGACTACCTATCATTCCCCTATATGTTTTTTGATCGAAATTTTCACTGTTTTCATCAATATCTAACTTAATCGAAGTACTCATAGGGGTGTTTATCGCTCTTGAATTATTCATGTTAAATCGTTTTAACAATTCTAATGTGTATTTAGATTGGTTAAGAAATATATCATAACTAAATTGTTTGATTTGTAATCCTAGAAAGAAGGTTAATTCACCCATTAAACTCATTTCAAATTCATGACTCATACATTTGACAAATGATTCACATAGCAATTCATCCGAAGAACTAAAAATAATATCGTCAACATAAATTTGTATACTAAGAAAATTATTTTTAAAGTGTTTAATAAACAATGTAGTATCAACCTTGCCTTTGGTAAAATTATTTAAAATAAGAAAGGAACTAAGCCTTTCATACCAAGCTCTAGGAGCTTGTTTCAAGCCATAGAGAGCCTTAGTCAATTTGAATACAAGATTGGGAAGAAGAGAGTTTTCAAATCCGGGAGGTTGTTCAACATATACTTCTTCGGAAATAAAATCATTCAAGAAAGCACTTTTGACATCCATTTGAAATAGTTTAAAATTATTACTACTAGCATAGGCAAGGAGCATCCTAATGGCATCTAATTTTACCACAGGAGCGAAGGTTTCTTCGTAGTCGATACCTTCTTCTTGGTTGAAACCTTTGGCCACTAATCTAGCCTTATTTCTAACCACGATACCGCATTCGTCTTGCTTGTTTCTAAAGACCAATTTAGTACCAATGACTAAATGGTCACTAGGTCTAGGAACAAGCTTTCATACCTCATTCCTCTCAAATTGGTTCAATTTTTCTTGCATTGCAATGATCCAAAAATCATCTTTTAAGCCTCGTCAATGCATTTTGGTTCGATTTGAGAAAGGAAGGCGACGTTAGCATAAATATTCTTGAAAGAAGAGCGAGTTTGAACCCCGTTTGATGTATCTCCTATAATTAGCTCCTTTGAATGAGTATCCACATACTTCCATTCCTTGGGTAAGGAAATATCAGAAGAAGATGCATCCAAGTTGCTATTTTGAGGAGGGGGTTCTTTTAAATTCAAATTATCAAAACCAAGATCATCATCAAAATCATTGTTCTTCAAATCAGAAATTTCATTAAAAACTACATGAATAGACTCTTCTATAACTAAGGTTCTTTCGTTAAAAATTCGAAAAGTCCTAGAAATAGAAGAGTAACCAAGAAAGATGCCTTCATCGGATTTTGCATCAAATTTTCCTAAGGCATCCTTTTCATTCAAAACAAAGCATTTGCAACCGAAAACTTTAAAATAAGGAATATTTTGTTTCTTGTTATTCCATAATTCATAGGGAGTTTTTGATGAAGACGGTCTTATTAGAACCCTATTCATGATGTAGCAAGCCGTATTTACGGCTTCGGCCCAAAAATACTTGGGTAGACTATGTTCATTTAACATAGTTCTTGCCATTTCTTATAGGTTTCTATTTTTTCTTTCAACTACTCCATTTTGTTGAGGATTTCTTGAAGTGGATAAGTTGTAATTGTATCCATTAACTTCATAAAGATTTTGGAAATCACGGTTTTGAAATTGGCCACCGTGATCACTCCGAATTGATGAAATCATGAAGCCCTTTTCATTTTGAGTGAGTTTACAAAATTTTTAGAAACACTTAAAACAATCACTTTTGTGGACTAAGAATTAGGTCCAAGTGTACCTAGTATAGTCATCCTTAATTACAAAAGCATATTTGCTTCCTCCTAGACTTGTTGTGTCAATTAGTCCAAATAAGTCCAAATGGATCAATTGTAGTGGTCTAGTGGTGCTAATTTGATTTTTTGGTTTGAAACTAATTTTTATTTGTTTACCTAGTTGACATGCATCACATACTTTGTCCTTAGTAAACTTCATATTTGGGATCCCTCGAACTAATTCTCTAGATGAGATCTTAGATATTAGTTTCATACTTGCATGGCCAAATCTCGTATGCCAAAGCGAAGCATCATCAATTAGAGTGGAGAAGCACATTTCATTACTTAGTTCATCAAGGTTGATGGTGTAGACATTATTTTATTTTAATGCAATCATAGTCATATTATTGTTTGGTTTTTTGATAATACACACATTTGATTCGAATCTAACGATATAACCTTTATCGCATAGTTGACTAATACTCAAGAGATGATATTTCAATCCATCAACTTGTAAAACATCATCAATAGAAAAACTTAATTTGTTACCAATAGTTCCCTTGCCAATGATTTTGCCTTTGTTGTTGTCTCCGAAGGTGGCGTACCCTTCTTCTATCCTAGTGACCATAGAGAAATGAGATGGATCTCCAGTCATATGTCTTGAGCATCCACTATCGAGATACCATCTCTTGCTCCTAGCTTGTGGGTTTGTTTACAAAAGAGGATGATTTTTAGGTACCCATTTGATTTCGGGTCCCTCAAAAATTGATCCACTAATTTTGTTATTCATTATTGAATCATTTGTAGTTCCTTTGTGAACCCATATTAATTTTTGTGGACTAATTTTCCTAAATGGACATTTGTAGGTAATATGTCCAGATTTGCAACAAAATTTGCATTTCATATAAGATGAAACATGTAATGTAGGTCCTTTTATGAAAGTGGTAGGATTTTGATGTAATCCTTTTACAAATCCAATTCCACTTCTATTTGCGACGTGACCCTTGTTTGTAAGGATTATATCTAATCCTTTGCTACCAATCTTAAACTTGTTTAAGGTTTCTTTAAGAACCAAATTTTCATTTTTTATTGCTTCTAAATGTTCACATTTAGAGCATGGAGGAGTTTGAAGACTATCAAACTTATTTTGTAGTAAAACATGCTCTTTCTTTAAGATACTTAACTTCTTACTAATTATTCTACATTCATCAAATAATTCATGAAAAGCAATAGAGAGTTCTTCAAAAGATAAATCTTCATTAAATAAATCACATATTTCTTCTCCTAAAGCCATTAGTGCGAAGTTTGCCTCCTCTTAGTTGCTAGCTTCTTCACTTTCCGAATCACTTGAATCGTCCCAAGTTGCCTTTAGAGCTTTCTTCTACTTTGGTTGCTTCTTCTTGGCTTGGGGGCATTCATTTTTTAAATGCCCTAGCTTCTTGTATTCATAGCATATCACTTGATCCTTTTTATGATCAAGTATGTTTTTGGTGTTGTTCTTAAATTTATTCTTTCTTAAAAAATTTTTGGATTTTTGATTCATGAGTGCAATGTCATTTTCACTGTCCTCATCACTTGATGTTCCTTTCAAGTGATCTTCTTGTGATGTGAGTGCCATATCCTTCCTGTTCTTGGGAAGGAGGTTCTTGAGTTTGTCATGATCTTGACACGTCATTTCACAAGTCATTAGAGACCCAATAAGTTCTTCAAGAGGGAATGTTTTGAGGTCCTTGGCCTCTTGAATGGCCATAACTTTTGGATCCCAACTTTTAGGAAGAAATATTAAGATTTTATTTACCAGTTCTAAGTTAGAAAAATCTTTACCAAGAGCTTTGAGTCCATTGATGACATCCGTGAAACGGGTGTACATGTCTCCGATGGACTCACTTGGTTTCATTCGGAAAAGTTCATAAGAGTGCACAAGGATGTTGATTTTGGACTCTTTCACTCGGCTAGTGTCTTCATGAGTGACTTCAAGAGTTCTCTAAATATCAACAGCCGAATCACAAATTGAAACACGATGAAACTCATTTTTGTCTAGTGCACAAAACAGGGCATTCATAGCCTTTGCGTTTAAAGCAAAAACCTTCTTCTATGATTCATTCCTTTCACTCATCGGAAGGGAAGATTTTTGAAATCCGTTTTCGACAATATTCCAAAGCTCGAAATCCATTAAAATGAGGAAGATCCTCATACGAGTCTTCCAATACGTGTAATCCGACCCATTGAACACAGGTGGACATGTGATAGAATGTCCCTTATGCATACCGGAGTAAGCCATCTCTCTTGGGTTTTAAACCAAATATGAGAGTGAGCCTAGCTCTGACACCAATTGTTAGGATCAGAGTGGCACTAAGAGGGGGGGGTGAATTAGTGCAGCGGATTAAATCAATAGTTTCGAAAAAATCTTTCGCACAATAACAAACAATATCGATGAGTACCAATTTGGAAGTTTGATAACTTAGAAGCATAATGACTAAGTAAAAAAGTTTGCAGTATGTAAAAGGCAAGATTAGGGTGCAAACCAGATAACACAGTAGTTATAAAGTGGTTCGGTCAAAATGACCTACATCCACTTGCGAAGCCTTCTTCGAAGAGGCTCCCAACTTCCACTAGCAAATCTCTTTGTAGGGGAAGGACTAAAACCCCTCTTACAACCTTTATAAGTGGTTCACACTCTTACAATTCTTTTCAATAAGATGGGAGGAGGTGAACACTCAAGCAATATGAAAAACAAGACTTCTAAGACTTTTCTAAAGCTCTTATCTCAAACTATTAATTAGCAAGAAGGTGTTTTCTCAGCTGAGAATTGAGGGGTATTTTTAGGCTCCAAGAGGGTTCAAATTTAGGCTCCAAATTTGAATTCCTTTTGGGTTTCCGAGACTAGCGGTGCCATCGCCTGTCAATATCTTGTCAGGCAAGCGTACTGGCGGTGCCACTGCCTAGTCTCGGGTGTTGGGCGGTGCCACCGCCCATCCTTACAACTTTCTAGTTGGGCTTTACGTCCGACCCAAACCAAGTCTCTTTTGGGCCCAGTTGGCCTCTAACCAAGGTATAGGATTGTCCTTTAAACCTATCCCTAATTACATGTTAGCTACATACCTAAAACCATAATCCTAAGCAAGTATTTAACCGGCCAACGTCAAGTTTTGTTTCGGCGAGCCTTCCCGCTTTCTTCTTGTGAACTTCTGATATGCCTTCTGGTTTCTTCCAACGGACTCCCAGTAGACTCCCGATCTTGTGATGTGTTCAACGAATAGCCAAGCCTTCTCGGTGATCTATGCGAACCTCCAACGATCTCTTCGGCAGATTTCCAAAACTCTCTGATCTTTCTTGGTTGGTTCCGATAGCATCTCCGACGAATCTTCGGACTCTCAAATGTCCATCGAACTTGACTCCGGTATTCTTGCTTTATGTTTTTAGGCTGTCATCGTAAATCCTACACACTCAACTTCAATGATATGGATTAGATAAATTAACCCATCAATTGATTTCTTAACCAAAATCCAAGATTCAACAATCTCCCCCTTTCTGATGATGACAATCAATTGATGACGGAGTTAAACATAACTCCCCCTATCTATATGCCATATTGTGAGAAGATAAAACCACTTGAATTCGATCCCTTTGAATTCAAGCATAAATCGATAAGTTTTAACATTGAACTTATCGTTGTCTTATTAAGTATGAGCAAATATGAATCTTCGTATTTCTAATAATTTTTAGCTATTGAAAATCATTTTCTAGTCAAATGATAAGAGACAATATTCACTTTGGCGAGAGATAAAAAATATGATAAAGATTTTCAATATGAATTTCATGATATGATATGATCAACCAATCTTGCGATATACTCAAAGAATAAGATATGTAAGACAAGCAAGGCATATAAGATAACCTTTTGCAATTCATATAAGTCATGCTATCGATGCGCATAAGTCGTACAAGTCATCACTTCTCCCCCTTTGTCATCAACAAAAAAAGAAGAGAAGGAGATGAGACTTGAAGTACACAGTTTGTGATCAAAAGAAGGCAGCATAAAGATTAATCATACGAAATTCATCATTCAAAATTAATGTCGCAAGGAATATTTATCCTGATTTAAAACCAAATCAGCAAACATCCAGAATTTAACAATACATCTTAAAACAAAGGTTCAGTTTTTGTTCAAAAGAAGACGATGGACTTCTAACTTCACATGAAGAGTAATCAGAACAGAACAAGAAACAACATTGATTATTCCTTAGGAGGTAAGCCACAGTGCTGATATATGATATCTATTTTTTGATTCATTTGTCGTAGTTCCTTGAAAATTTCAATTTGCTGGATTTGAATTTGTTCTTGCTACGATTTCATCTGATTCAATTCTGCCATAATGAGTTCTTCGGAGGATGAAACAGGAGCCGAAGGTGCTGCGCCAAAGGGACTAGGAGGAGGAGATTAATTTCCCCTAAGAATTGGTGTTTCGGGGTGTTCTACTGGTGGGGGAATTGGATCAGTCCTTCTAGGTTGCCTAACCCATATACCGTTGCTAATTGTGCAACTAAGTCTTTTCAACAGATTTCTATTGATGATGTTATACCTATCACTTTGAATTGTTTCTTCATCGGGTGGGATACAAATGTTATGGGCAAGTAGGAATCGAGTGATTAACCCTCCATATGGCAACATAGTGTCTTTAGCTATAATATCTTATATGTGTTGCCAGATTGAGTATCCAAAACAGTTATATTGACCGGGCATAATCCAATACATGGTGCTTATTTCTATTTGACTCATTTCATCTAGATGAAATTGCTTAGGGAATAGTATGCTAGTTATGATATGATGAAGGACTTTAGAGTTAAAGGGCAGTAGGTGCTCACAACTCTTGGGTATTATGCCGAGGTCAGGATTTACAAAAATAGTTTCGACGGCTTCGGAGTAGGTTGCTTCAATTGTATAGACATCTCATTTACCTCTAAAATAACAGCCCCTATCTTTTTCAGTGATTCCAATTAGTTCACAAATAGTACTATCAAAAATTCTAATTTGGGTTCCTAGTAGGTAAGTACTTAGGCTATCATTATCCACATATAAGTTTACATAAAATAGCCATACTAACCAAGGATAGATTGGTTCATTTATTTGTAACAGAGGCAGGGCATCTAGATGTTTAAATCACCTAATGGGTTCCAGGTTTTCTAGTTCATTGAGATCAATGTGTTTACCCTTATGGATACATCTAGTTTCGATGTTTGGAAACCTATGAGTTATTTCTTTGGATCTAAAAAGGTCTTGGTCATATGAATCTCCTTCAACCCTTTTCCCTATTGATCTTTTAGGAGACATTATCTAGATATGATAGATAAAACTGTAAGGAGTAGAAAAACTAATGAGAAGAGAGAAAAATTTTTAGAGTTTACCTTATTGAGAATCTCTTAGAAGATGGAGAGCTTGGACCAACAAGAATCACTTTCCAAGGCTTCTAAATGCTGGAATGAAGCTTTGGAGAGGTTGGGGGAGAAGTAGAGGCGATTCCTCACAGGTCGAGGGTGGTGTCACCACCGGCCCTAACCCCTCGGGTTATAAAAGGGCTCTCGGGTGGTGCCACCGCCTGGCGCCCGAGCGCTCCAGCGGTGCTACCACCGATTCTGGCGGTGCCACCGCTGGCTTACCGCGAAGGAAAGAAAGAAAATTTTTCTTCCCCCTTCTTGATTTCCAAAGGTGTTTAACTCAAGAAGGTTGAGATATTGAGTTGTACTTTAATATATCATTTGGAATCGAAAGAAGAAGATGAAATCAAATCCACAAAAGAACGGAACAAGGATGAGACAATCTTCGAAAAATACATTCAAACAAACTTACTTTAAGAGACAATTTAACATGCCTAGTTCCCTTCTAATAAATTCAAATTGGCCTTTATTTAAGGCTTTTGTAAAAATATCTGAAAATTGATGCTTTGTGTCAATAAATTCTAGAACAACATTATTGTTAAGAACATGGTCGCGTATGAAATGATGTCTAATATCTATATGCTTAGTTCTAGAGTGCTGAATTGGATTTTTGGTAAGACATATGATACTTGTATTATCACATTTTATGGGAATATTTTTCAAGTGAATTTCATAGTCTTCTAATGTTTTTTTCATGCAAACAACTTGTGCACAGCATGCACTTGCAGCAATGTACTCAGCTTCTGCCGTAGATAGTGCAACTAAATTTTGTTTCTTGGAAGTCCAAGAAACAAGTGCATGTCCTAAAATTGGCATGTTCTGGATGTACTTTTTCTATCTATCCTGCATCCGCCAAAATCGGGATCTGTATAAGCTATTAAATTGAATTTATCAGACTTTGGATACCACAATCCTAAATTTGGAGTTCCTTTATGATATCTAAATATTCTTTTAACAATCTTAAGATGAGATAGTTTAGGATTAGATTGAAATCTAGCACAAAGTCCTACACTAAACATTATGTCCGGTCTAGTCGCGGTAAGGTAGAGTAGACTACCTATAATTCCACTATATGTTTTTTGATCGAAATTTTCACTATTTTGATCAATATCTAACTTAGTCGAAGTACTCATAGGGGTGTTTATCGCTCTTGAATTATTCATGTTAAATCGTTTTAACAATTCTAATGTGTATTTAGATTGGTTAAGAAATATACCATCACTAAGTTGTTTGATTTGTAATCCTAGAAAGAAGGTTATTTCACCCAATAAACTCATTTCAAATTCATGAGTCACACATTTGGCAAATGATTCACATAGCGATTCATCCGAAGAACCAAAAATAATATCGTCAACATAAATTTGTATAATAAGAAAATTATTTTTAAAGTGTTTGATAAACAATGTAGTATCAACCTTGCCTTTGTTAAAATTATTTAAAATAAGAAAGGAACTAAGCCTTTCATACCAAGCTCGAGGAACTTGTTTCAAGCCATAGAGAGCCTTAGTCATTTGAATACATGATTGGGAAGAAGAGAGTTTTCAAATCCGGGAGGTTGTTCAACATATACTTCTTCGGAAATAAAATCATTCAAGAAAGCACTTTTGACATCCATTTGAAATAGTTTAAAATTATTACTACTAGCATAGGCAAGGAGCATCCTAATGGCATCTAATTTTACCACAGGAGCGAAGGTTTCTTCATAGTCGATACCTTCTTCTTGGTTGAAACCTTTGGCCACTAATCTAGCCTTATTTCTAACCACGATACCGCATTCGTCTTGCTTGTTTCTAAAGACCAATTTAGTACCAATGACTAAATGGTCACTAGGTCTAGGAACAAGCTTTCATACCTCATTCCTCTCAAATTGGTTCAATTTTTCTTGCATTGCAATGATCCAAAAATCATCTTTTAAGCCTCGTCAATGCATTTTGGTTCGATTTGAGAAAGGAAGGCGACGTTGGCACAAATATTCTTGAAAAAAGAGCGAGTTTGAACCCCGTTTGATGTATCTCCTATAATTAGCTCCTTTGGATGAGCATCCACATACTTCTATTCCTTGGGTAAGGAAATTTCAGAAGAAGATGCATCCAAGTTTCTATTTTGAGGACGGGGTTCATTTAAATTCAAATTATCAAAACCAAGATCATCATCAAAATCATTGTTTTTTAAATCAGAAATTTCATTAAAAACTACATGAATAGACTCTTCTATAACTAAGGTTCTTTTGTTAAAAATACGAAAAGTCTTAGAAACGGAAGAGTAACCAAGAAAGATGCCTTCATCGGATTTTGCATCAAATTTTCCTAAGGCATCCTTTTCTTTCAAAATAAAGCATTTGCAACCGAAAACTTTAAAATAAGAAATATTTAGTTTTTTGTTATTCCATAATTCATAGGAAGTTTTTGATGAAGACGGTCTTATTAGAACCCTATTCATGATGTAGCAAGCCGTATTTACGGCTTCGGCCCAAAAATACTTTGGTAGACTATGTTCATTTAATATAGTTCTTGCCATTTCTTGTAGGTTTCTACTTTTTCTTTCAACTACTCAATTTTGTTGAGGATTTCTTGGAGTGGAGAAGTTGTGATTGTATCCATTAACTTCACAAAGATTTTGGAAATCACGGTTTTGAAATTCGCCACCGTGATCACTCCGAATTGATGAAATCATGAAGCCCTTTTCATTTTGAGTGAGTATACAAAATTTTGAGAAGCACTTGAAACAATCACTTTTGTGGACTAAGAAATAGGTCCAAGTGTACCTAGTATAGTCATCCACAATTACAAAAGCATATTTGCTTCCTCCTAGACTTGTTGTGTCAATTGGTCCAAATAAGTCCAAATGGATCAATTGTAGTGGTCTAGTGGTGCTAATTTGATTTTTTGGTTTGAAACTAGTTTTTATTTGTTTACCTAGTTGACATGCATCACATACTTTGTCCTTAGTAAACTTCATATTTGGAATCCCTCGAATTAATTCTCTAGATGAGATCTTAGATATTAGTTTTATGCTTGCATGGCCTAATCTCCTATGCCAAAGCCAAGCATCATCATTTAGAGTGGAGAAGCACATTTCATTACTTAGTTCATCAAGGTTGATGGTGTAGACATTATTTTATTTTAATGCAATCATAGTCATGTTATTGTTTGGTTTTTCGATAATACACACATTTGATTCGAATCTAACGATATAACCTTTATCGCATAGTTGACTAATACTCAAGAGATTATGTTTCAATCCATCAACCTGTAAAACATCATCAATAGAAAAACTTAATTTGTAACCAATAGTTCCCTTGCCAACGATTTTGCCTTTGTTGTTGTCTCCGAAGGTGACGTACCCTTCTTCTTTCCTAGTGAGCATAGAGAAATGAGATGGATCTCCAGTCATATGTCTTGAGCATCCACTATCGAGATACCATCTCTTGCTCCTAGCTTGTAGGTTTGTCTACAAAAGAGGATGATTTTTAGGCACCCATTTGATTTTGGGTCCCTCAAAAATTGATCCACTAATTTTGTTATTCATTATTGAATCATTTGTAGTTACATTAGGAACCCATATTAATTTTTGTGGACTAATTTTCCTAAATGGACATTTGTAGGCAATATGTCCGGATTTGCAACAAAAGTTGCATTTCATATAAGATGAAACATGTAATGTAGGTCCTTTTATGAAAGTGGTAGGATTTTGATGTAATCCTTTTACAAATCCAATTCCACTTCTATTTGCGACGTGACCCTTGTTTACAAGGATCATATCTAATCCTTTGCTACCAATCTTAAACGTGTTTAAGGTTTCTTTAAGAAACAAATTTTCATTTTTTATTGCTTCTAAATGTTCACATTTAGAGCATGGAGGAGTTTGAAGACTATCAAACTTATTTTGTAGTAAAACATGCTCTTTCTTTAAGATACTTAACTTCTTACTAATAGTTTTACATTCATCAAATAATTCACGAAAAGCGATAGAGAGTTCTTCAAAAGATAAATCTTCATTAAATAAATCACATACCTCTTCACCTAAAGCCATTAGTGCGAAGTTTGCCTCCTCTTTGTTGCTAGCTTCTTCACTTTCTGAATCACTTGAATCGTCCCAAGTTGTCTTTAGAGCGTTCTTCTTCTTTGGTTGCTTCTTATTGGCTTGGGGGCATTCATTTTTGACATGCCCTAGCTTCTTGCATTCATAGCATATCACTTGATCCTTTTTTTGATCAAGTCTGTTTTTGGTGTTGTTCTTAAATTTGTTCTTTTTTAAAAAAATTTTGAATTTTTGAGTCATGAGTGCAATGTCATTTTCACTGTCCTCATCACTTGATGTTCCTTTCAAGTGATCTTCTTGTAATGTGAGTGTCATATCCTTCTTGTTCTTTGGAAGGGGGTTCTCGAGTTCGTCATGATCTTGACACGTCATTTCATAGGTCATTAGAGACCCAATAAGTTCTTAAAGAGCGAATGTTTTGAGGTCCTTGGCATCTTGAATGGCCGTAACTTTTGGATCCCAACTTTTAGGAACAGATCTTAAGATTTTATTTACCAGTTCAAAGTTAGAAAAATCTTTAACAAGAGCTTTGAGTTAATTGATGACATTCGTGAAACGAGTGTACATGTCTCCGATGGACTCACTAGGTTTAATTCAAAATAGTTCATAAGAGTGCACAAGGATGTTGATTTTGGACTCTTTTACTCGGCTAATGTCTTCATGAGTGACTTCAAGAGTTCTCCAAATATCAAAAGCCGAATCACAAATGGAAACACGATTAAACTTATTTTTGTCTAGTGCACAAAACAAGGTATTCATAACCTTTGCGTTTAAAGCAATAACCTTCTTCTCCGATTCATTCCATTCGCTCATCGGAAGAGAAGATTTTTGAAATCCATTTTTGACAATAGTCCAAAGCTCGAAATCCATGGAAATGAGGAAGATCCTCATACGAGTCTTCTAATACGTGTAATCCGACCCACTGAACATAGGTGGACGTGTGATAGAATGTCCCTCATGCATACTGGAATAAGCCATCTCTCTTGGGTTTTAAACCATATATGAGAGTGAGCCTAGCTCTGATACCAATTGTTAGGATCGGAGCGGCACAAGAGGGGGGGTGAATTAGTGCATCGGATTAAATCAATAGTCTCGGAAAAATCTTTCGCTCAATAACAAACAATATCGATGAGTACCGATTTGGAAGCTTGATAACTTAGAGGCGTATGGAAGCATAATGACTAAGTAAAGAAGTTTATAGTATGTAAAAGGCAAGGTTAGGATGCAAATCAGAGAACACAGTAGTTTTAAAGTGGTTCGGTTAAAATGACCTACATCCACTTGCGAAGCCTTCTTCGAAGAGGCTCCCAACTTCCACTAGCAAATCTCTTTGCAGGGGAAGGACTAATACCCCTCTTACAACCTTTACAAGTGGTTCACACTCTCACAATTCTTTTCAACAAGATGGGAGGAGGTGAACACTCAAGCAATATGAAAAACAAGACTTCTAAGACTTTTCTAAAGCTCTTATCTCAAACTATTGCTTCGAAAGAAGGTGTTTTCTCAGCTGAGAATTGAGGGGTATTTATAGGCCCCAAGAGGGTTCAAATTTGGGCTCCAATTTTGAATTCCTCTTGGGTTTCTGAGACTGGTGGTGCCACCGCCTGTCAATGTCTTGTCAGGCAGGCGTACTGGCGGTGCCACCGCTTGTCGGTGGATGTGCCACCGCTTGGTCTCGGGTGCTGGGTGGTGCCACCGCCTAGTCCCGTGGTTCCACCGCCCATTCCAAAGCTCGAAATCCATGGAAATGAGGAAGATCCTCATACGGGTCTTCTAATACATGTAATCCGACCCATTGAACATAGATGGACGTGTGATAGAATGTCCCTCATGCATACCGGAGTAAGCCATCTCTCTTGGGTTTTAAACCAAATATGAGAGTGAGCCTAGCTCTGATACCAATTGTTAGGATCAGAGCGACACTAAGAAGGGGGGGTGAATTAGTGCAGCGGATTAAATCAATAATTTCGAAAAAATCTTTCGCACAATAACAAACAATATCGATGAGTACCAATTTGGAAGTTTGATAACTTAGAAGTGTAATGACTAAGTAAAAAAGTTTGCAGTATGTAAAAGACAAGATTAGGATGCAAACCAGATAACACAGTAGTTTTAAAGTGGTTCGGTCAAAATGACCTACATCCACTTGCGAAGCCTTCTTTGAAGAGGCTCCCAACTTGCACTAGCAAATCTTTGTAGGGGAAGGACTAAAATCTCTCTTACAACCTTTACAAGTGGTTCACACTCTTACAATTCTTTTCAACAAGATGGGAGGAGGTGAACACCTAAGCAATATGAAAAACAAGACTTCTAAGACTTTTCTAAAGCTCTTATCTCAAACTATTGCTTTGCAAGAAGGTTTTTTCTCAGTTGAGAATTGAGGGGTATTTATTGGCCCCGAGAGGGTTCAAATTTGGGCTCCAAATTTGAATTCTTCTTAGGTTTCCGAGACTGGTGGTGCCACTGCTTGTCAATGTCTTGTCAGGCAGGCGTACTAGCGGTGCCACCGCTTGTCGGTGGCTATGCCACCGCTTGGTCTCGGGTGCTGGGTGGTGCCACCGCCTAGTCTGGCGGTGCCACCGTCTATCACTATGGGTTCTGGGCGGTGCCACCGCCCATCCTTACAACTTTCTGGTTGGGCTTTACGTCCGACCCAAACCAAGTCTCTTTTGGGCCCAATTGGCCCTTAACCAAGGTATAGGATTGTCCCTTAATCCTATCCCTAATTACATGTTAACTACATACCTAAAAACATAATCCTAAGCAAGTATTTAACCGGCCAACGTCAAGTTTTCTTTCGGTGATCTCTGCGAACCTCCAACGATCTCTTCGGCAGATTTCCGAGAATCTCCGATCTTTCTTGGTTGGTTCCGACAGCATCTCCGACGAATCTTCGGACTCTCAAATGTCCATCGAACTTGACTCCGGTATTCTTGCTTTATGTTTTTAGGTTGTCGTAGTAAATCCTGCACACTCAACTTCAATAATATGGATTAGATCAATTAACCCATCAATTGATTTCATCATCAAAATCCGAGATTCAACACAATCATGGTATTAAAAACATTTAATATTTTCATTAAATCATTATGCATTACTTAAAATCAAACATGATTTCATTTAATCAAAATTAAGAAATTAGTTAATCAAACATGATACCATTCTACATTGTTAATCAAACATGATACACATTATTACTTCTTAACCACATATAGCATGATTTCATAAGGCATTTTTAATCATTTTGTTTATCATAAACATATAATTTTCTTGATTATTTTCAAAATTACTAGAATAATATGCATGATTCCTAATTTTTGCATTTTCATTTTAAAACATGTAATTTTCAAGAAAATTAATTCTAAACAAAAAAAGGAAAATGCATCATGAAAAATATCAAGTAATTTCAAAATAAATTAAGGGGGTTTCAATTACCTCATCATTGAATGTCCATAAGGCGTAGTTTGCCACCTTGCCTATCTTGATTTTCTCCTTTTTTTCGGAGGAGCTCGATTTATTCCAAATTTTATTCTTTTTCTTGCATTAAAAGCAAGTAGTTCCGTTCTTTTTGTTCTTAAATTTTTGTTTCCTTAATCTTTTAAATTTCTTAGTGAGTAGTTCTTGTTCATCACTTGAGCTTATGCTCGAGTGGTCTTCAAAATTTCTATATCCCAAATTCTTCCTGTATTTTAGAAGGTTGTTTTATTCATCTTGTGCATTATGTGCATTGCACACCATTTCATATGTATCAATGAGCCGATCTTTAAGTGAAAAAATATTTAAATCTTTTGTTTCTTGTATTGCCTTTACTTTTGATTCCCAAGCTTTAGAAAGTGATCGTAAAACTTTACTAACAAGTTCAAAATTCGAGAAACATTTGCCAAGAGCTTTTAAACCATTGACGACATCTGTAAAATGGGTGTACATGTCAATAATGGTTTCACTTGGCTTCATTCGAAAAAGCTCGAAATCAGGCATTTAAAAGTTGATTTTCGAATCTTTAACTCTAGAAGTACCTTTGTGTGTGATTTCCAAAGCGCAAAATAAGGTATTCATAACCTTTGCGTTTAAAGAAAAATACTTCTCTAAATCCGACCATTCGTTCATCAGTTTAGAGGGAAGTTGAAAACCATTTTCAACAATATTCCATAAATCCAAATTCTTAGAAATCAAGAAAACTCTTATTCGAGTTTTCAAATAAGTGTAGTCCAATCCGTTAAACAACGGTGGATGAACCACCGATAAGCACTCTTGAAAGCCATGAAGAGTCATTTCTCTCGAGTTTAAATCCGAAATGAGAAATACTGGGCTTTGATACCAATTGTTAGGATCAAGAGCACTAAGAGGGGCTAAATTAGTGCAGCGGAAAACTTTCAACGATTAAACTGCATTCGTACGATAAAAGCGATTTTGGTAAGAAAGCCGATTTGTAAATCACTTTAACTTGTGATCAAGCGGGATGCAGTTAAAGCAAAGATATAAATGCAGTTTGTAGTTATGATGGAAATCAGAATATAAGTGCAAACTGAAATATGATGTTCGTACGATAAAACTGATTTCCGTCTTAACGCCGAATCGGAAAATACTGAACTATGAAACACGTTCGTAAATGAGCAGAAGGCAGTAAGCTACTGAGGAGGTTTTCAATAAAGATAAGATGCTTAAAGTACATGTAAACCGAGATTTAGAGTGGTTTGGTAAATCTTGACCTACATCCACGTTTGGCTTCCTCCACCGACGAGGTCACCGACGCCACTAGAGGCCTTCCTTCAATAAGCGAAGGCCAACCACCCTTTTACAGTTTTACTCATTTTGATGGGCTTAGGAGATAACCCTTAAAGAATTTCTCTCCTCTCTTGAAAGCTCAAAACTTGGAAGAAAAGAGGGAGGAGAACTTCTAGCCTTTACAACACTTTTAAGCTCTAAAAATCACATAGTAAGATTGTATTTTCGGTGTCTTTGGTTGCCCTTTTAAGCATGAAAGGGTAGGGTTTATATAGTGTTGGGAAATCATGGGGGGCGACATCATATGCACAGCGGAAGAACAAGAAAACAAAAATCCCCGATTCCCAAAAAGATGTTCGTCGTCGTGCGAAGATTGGTGCGTAAAAATCCGCAAAACACAAAATTGCGTATAGAGATTGTGTTACCTAGGGAGATCGTATATCCCTGTTTCCTTGCAGATCCTTAGGAGAGGGTGAAGGAAGTCAAGCGTCCTCCTCTCTAGCGGTGATCCACACAGCAGGGTAGCGACGACCCTCCTCAAAACTCCAAGCCTCTAAGGTGGAGAGGGAGAGGAGAATAGGAAGGGCAAGCAAAGACTCTAGCCTATGAGGCTGTGAATCCCTCCTATTTATAGAGATCCTATGTCAAACCCTAATGGGTCCTTCCCTAGTGGGTATTGGATCTGCATCCAATAAGACAAGGGCTCCGTCGGATATCTTATATCCGAACCTCTACTCATCGCAATGCCTACCATATGTGTGTGACCCTCTAGGCCCAATATCGAAATGGCCGTGAGTCATACCTGTCGAAACTCCTTTCTAACTTCAAAGTGAATTATTATCTCTGTAATAATTCACTTTCGACTCATCATCGACTTGGACGTATTAGGCCACTACGCCAGTAGTCCCCAAACGATCTGGGGGGAATCCAATACATTGGACACATCTCATCCTCGCTACCATGTACCTATAGTCCTCATCCATCTAATATCCCGGAGACCGTATATCGAGCATGGTGTTGTCGGACCCATACGGTTTCTACTCGAGTCTCGCTCTAATCGGATTCTCCGAGAACTCTTTCTCTCAACCCGAATGACCCGCCGGGGATTTGTCTCGAGCAAGAACACATGGGATATTCCTCTCATGACGCCGAGAGTGGATGATCCTCTGCTCGACACTCAATAGCCCTCGTAAGGTCGACTACCACTCCCAATGACCAGGTTTGTACTAGATCTGGGGACAGCCAAACCTATAAGTCAGGTATCAAAGAGTGGAGCACTCATACAGGACATCCTTGGTGTCTCAAGTCTAAGGACCCAGATATACACCACTAGGACTACGGAATCGCTTGTCCGACAATAAGGCATCATCAACCATCCAAAGATTCCGTAAGCGGATCAATCGATGAACTCATTCTCCAACGAGCACCTGCATCAGTATCCCTAGTGTCCCTACACGAAGCAGATATGAGACAAAGTTGTATCCATCATATGGACGGGTATACAAAGACACCGCTATCCTAAGTTATCACGATGTCCCTCTCGAGTAACCTATGACCGGGATTATTTAGGATATGTGTTTAAAGGTGAATCGATCTCATTATCGTGATCTCATCACGATCCGATTCCCATTGCACAAATCCAAGGACATCACAATATATATATATGCATTTATGCAATAGTTATAAAGTGATATATGCCAAAATATAATAAGCAAAAAAAGATTCTCAGATTGTCACACGCGCCATCACTCACGTGATTGGCTTGTTTGGGCACCTATGACTAGCAATCTCCCACTTGACCTAAAGCCAATCACCTATGTATCTGATCCCCATCAGACCCCTGTGACGCTCAAAGACAAAATGAGACAACGGCTTTGTTAGTGGATCTGCAATGTTATCTTCGGATGGAACTCTTTCCACTACTACATCTCCTCGGGTCACGATCTCTCTGATAAGGTGGAACCTCCTCAGAACATGCTTAGATTTCTGATGAGACCTAGGTTCTTTCGCTTGAGCAATTGCCCCGTTGTTGTCGCAATATAGGGAGATCGGCTCTTCGCTACCCGGCATGACTCCCAAATCTGTGATGAACTTCTTCAACCAGACTCCCTCCTTTGCTGCATCTGATGCAGCAATGTACTCCGCCTCTGTGGTCGAGTCAGCAGTGGTATCTTGCTTGGAACTCTTCCAGCACACTGCTCCTCCATTCAAGGTGTACACATACCCTGAATTCGACTTGCTATCATCGACATCAAACTGAAAACTTGAGTCAGTGTAGCCTTCAACCTTAAGGCTATTACCTCCATATACTAGTAAAAGATCCTTAGTCCTTCTCAAGTACTTAAGGATACACTTTACTGCTTTCCAGTGCTCCAAGCCTGGATCCGCTTGATACCTGCTCGTGACACTCAGAGCATGCGCTATATCAGGCCTAGTACATAGCATGGCATACATGATAGACCCTATTGCTGAGGCATAAGGTATCATATCCATGTTCGCCCTTTCTTCTGGAGTCTTTGGGGACATACTCGTAGAAAGCGATATCCCATGTCTCATCGGTATAAGACCTCTCTTGGAATTTTCCATGCCAAACCTTTTGACAATAGTTTCTATGTACCTGGACTGGGACAAGCCAAGCATCCTCTTGGATCTATCTCTATAGATTCTAATCCCCAAGATATAAGATGCTTCCCCTAAGTCCTTCATGGAGAAGTGTCTAGATAACCAAGCCTTTACTGTGGATAGCATTCCTATGTCATTCCCAATGATGAGGATGTCATCCACATATAACACCAAAAAGGTGATAGTGCTCCCACTTACCTTTCTGTATACACAAGGCTCATCTTCGTTCTTAATGAAGTCATAAGATCTGATTGCCTCATCAAATCTTATGTTCCAACTTCGGGAAGCTTGCTTTAGTCCATAAATGGATCTAAGCAACCTACACACCTTATTTGGACAGTTATTGGACACGAATCCCTCATGTTGCATCATATACACCTCCTCCTCGAGGTTCCCGTTGAGGAATGCGGTTTTCACATCCATCTGCCAGATCTCATAATCATAGTGTGCTGCAATAGCCAATAGAATTCTGATGGATTTTAGCATTGCTACGGGTGAGAAAGTTTTGTCGTAGTCAACACCCTGCCTTTGACGATACCCCTTAGCCACTAGCCTTGCTTTATAGGTCTCTACCTTTCCATCTACTCCCCATCTTTTTTTTAAAGATCCACTTGCAAACCGATGGGTATAATACCTTCTCACATCAACTAGGTTCCAAACCTTATTGGAGTACATAGAATCCATCTCGAATTCATGGCTTCTTTTTCCACTTCCCGAGTCTATACTCATAATAGCCTCCTCGTGAGGTCTCTGGGATCAATATCCTCTACATCCTCTGCTCTAATATGTCCCACATATCTCTCAGAGGAGGATGGGATACTCTATCGACCTGCATAAAGTTGATACTTGTGTATTAGGTACCTGAATAGACTCCTGTCAGAGAGTGGTGCTTGAGCTTGGTTCTCCAACCTCGCTCAATTCTATCATTCTCCCACCCTCTCTCAAGAATGTGTTCCTTCTCAAGGAACACTGCTCTCTTAGCTACAAAGACCTTTTAGTCCTCGAGATGATAGAAATAATACCCACAAGTTTCCTTAGGGTATCCCACAAATTTGCATCGCTCTATCCTTGATTCTAACTTATCGGGGTTGTGTCTTCTAACATGGGCAGGGCAGCCGCAGATCTTAACAACCTTAAGATCAGGCTTCTTCCCTTTCCATATCTCATATGGTGTAGACACTACTGACTTAGTTGGAACTCTGTTCAGAAGGTAAGCTAAGCTTGGTTTCTAGGGCATATCCCGAATGAGATGGGTAGGTCAATGAAACTCATCATGGACCGTACCATATCTAATAATGTACAATTTCTCCTTTCGAGACACCATTGAGCTCAGGTGTATAAGGAGGTGTCCATTGGGATAATATCCCATGGTCCTTGAGGAACCGAGTAAACTCAGATTTCCGAAGATTCACCTCCTCGATCCGATCAAGAGTTTTGATACTCTTTTCCACCCGGGTTCTCCACCTCATTCTTATACTCTCTGAATTTCTCAAAGGCCTCGACTTGTACTTCATTAAGTACACATATCCATACCTTGAGAAATCATCAAGAAATGTAATGAAGTAGGAGTAACCTCCAATGGCATGAGTTGACATGGGTCCACATACATCACTATGTATGAGTTCCAACAACTCATTGGCTCTCTCTCCGCCTTCTACTAAATGGAGATTTGGTCAGTTTTCCACGAATGCAAGGCTCACAAGTTGTATATGACACATAGTCGAATGGATCTAGATATCCATCATTTAGCAACTTTTGAATCCTTCTTTCATGGATGTGACCTAGCCTACAATGCCACAGTGTATACACTTTCAACTCATCTCGTTTCCTTTTTGGACACATTTACATTCATGATATGTGGAGTGGTGTCTAACATAAATAAACCATTATGCAATGTTCCTTTCGTGATGATCTTATCATCTAATAATATTGAACAACCATTGTTCTCAAAAACAAATTTATATCCACTAACTGTTAAACATGAAATGGAGATAATGTTTTTGATAATAGAAGGAACAAAATAACATGCATCTAATGCAATAAAAGCTCCACTAGGCAGATGTAGGGCGACCGCCAACAGCTAATACAGCAACTTTTGCTCCATTACCCATCTTGAGGTCCATCTCGCCTCTCTGTAGTCTCCTAGGTCTTGCCAGAACCTGCAACGAATTGCATATATGATAAGCACTACCGGTATCCAATACCCATGTGTTATCATAAGAGTCTGACAAATGGAGACTGATCATGAATGTACCTGAAGCTTCATCAAGCTTTTGTTTCGCCCTTTCTGCAAGGTACTCTTTGCAGTTTCTCTTCCAATGCCCATCTTTACCACAGTGGAAGCACTGGCCTTTTTCCTTTGCTGGGTCTTTCTTAGCAACCTTTGCTTTACCTTGTTTGCCCTTGCCCTTTCCCTTCTTAATGGACCTTTCTGCTTTCCTTTTCTTTCTGGTCTCACCAGTGTAGAGAACTGGCTTCTCTTTCTTAATAGTACTCTCTGCCTCCCTCAACATATTAAGGAGCTCTGGGAGAGTCACCTCAAGCTTGTTCATATTAAAATTCATTATGAACTGTGAAAAGGAATCTGGTTGGGACTGAAGCACAATGTCCACACACAAGTTATCCTCTAGGACCATTCCTAGACCTGTGAGTTTCTCTATCCACTCAATCATCTTTAGGACATGGTTCTGAACCGGTGTCCCCTCAGTCATCATAGCGCGGAAAAGGCTCTTGGATATCTCATATCATTGAGTCCTTCCCTGTTCCTCAAACAATTTGCGGACATGTAGGAGAATGGATCTGGCATCCATCTTTTCATGTTGTCTCTGTAACTCTGGAGTCATAGAGCCCAACATATAGCACTGAGCAAGAGTGGAGTCATCAATGTACTTCACGTGAGCGGCGATCTCATCCTCGCTTGCCCCTTCTTCGGGCGTAGGCATCATCAGATCAAGGACGTACATGATTTTCTCCGCTGTGAGAACAATTCTCAAGTTACTGAGCCAATCCGTATAATTTGGACCAAGAAGGCGGTTGACATTAAGTATGCCAATGTAAGGGATTTGAAAGCGACATTTTCTGAAAATAAAGATGTAGCGAAATGAATAACATGCAGATTTTGCAAGAAATAAACTATCAAGATATGGACTTCTATCTTAATATGCTCCCACTATTTTACTAACGAAATCACGCGACACCCTCAAAGATGCGAAACGGAAGTCTCCAAAGAACTTCTAGTGGGGATCGATCCAATCGGCGCCTTAGAGTAACCTCGAGGGACTCGACCAATCACACTAAGCCTAAAAGGTAGGCAACTCTTGCCGATCACAACTCCTTGTGATTCCCGCCCTGTTCGGCCTCCGAATCACCATGACCTCGAGGGACTCGACTAACCATGATGCTCGGTTAAGTCAACACCTTCGTTACAAGATGAGTCTCTGATGATGATATACCCTCGAGGGACTCGACCAAGCATACCATGTCCTCGGTCACCGGTGACATCTCTATGTCGTAAGCAAGATAGCGAAATCGCGATATAGGTGAGTCTCGAGGACTCGACCAACTCAACCTACACCGAATCGGTTCCTACTATAATAATGGAAGGCCACGGGGTCAATCTAATTGCCTTACGTTTACCGACTTAATATTATCGAGAGATGTTTCTATAATTTGGTCTCCCTAATATGACATGTCACACATATACATATTTAATATATATCTACATCGCATGCAAATATATATACATATCTAGTATGTGTATAAGCAATCACATCGATGATCATGGACCACAACCTAATATGATTAGGCCCGCAGCCGAGGGCCTAATCACTCACATCAAGATCTATGTGTGTAACGGTGCATCTCCATGCCCCGTGTGATCGTTCATCTCGTCCTTGGTTTAGCTGTCGACATCTTGATGCATCTCCATGCATCACGATCGTCTGCCTCGTGGGTCCCGCTATCGCATCCACGCCTCGCAAGCGCCTCCTCATGTGATTACAACTTAATCATAGGTACGCAGGTAGCGACAATAAACGAGAAATATAATTGAGGTTCGCAAACCGCAATAATAATAATCACAAGTACAAACATCACACGGTCCATGATCATCCGTCCACACATCATACATCATATGTATAAATAATCATCATCATGTAGGACTACTAGATAATAATAAAAAATAATAATCAGCTAAACCTTTTAATTAATTAATATTTTTCTGAAATCAGGGACATGTAGGAAATTTCTCAATTGCTAAGGGTATTTTCGTAATTTGGCCAAAAGACAGACACTGTAATTTCTCAAATTCACAGGGGCAAAACTGTCCTTTTGCCCAAAACCCTAATTCCCTCTGCTGCTGCCACTGCCGCCGCCGCCACCATGCTGGCGGCGGTTTCGGGCGGGCGGGCGAGAACACCGCCCGCGCTGCGGCGGACGCCTGCGCCGGGCGGCGACGTCATCACTGGGTGGGCGCCTCCTTCGACGACGCTGCCTCCGCGGGCAGTGCTGTCCCGCCAGGCAGGCAGCCCCCCCGTGGGGGGGGTTTCACCGCGGAGCAGCGCGGCGGGGCGTCGCCGCCTGGGCGGGCGGGGTGTCGCTGCCTCATAACAGCGCCCCTCCCTTATGCGGCGGCGCCGCTGCCCTCGCGGCGGCGTCGCCGCCCTCCTGCGGTGGCAGGTTCCGCTTTCGCCTTGGCGGCGGCGCCGCCGCCCTCATGGGCGCCTCGCCTGGGCTGCCGCCCACGCCGGAAGAAGCCCATCAAGCCGACCACGGCCGGTCATTGCATAGCACAGCGCTATGCTGCCTGCCTTTTCGGCTGCGCCTGCACGACGCGAGATCGAGGGCAGCAACTGTTGCTACCCTTCCTCGCTTTTGCGTCAACGATTTTGACGTCAATATTCTTCCTAAACACAACACACGTAGTTCAAAACCAATCATTCGCACGAACAAGCTAGCTCTAATACCACTGTTGGGAAATCATGGGGGGCGACATCATATGCGCAGCGGAAGAACAAGAAAACAAAAATCCCCGATTCCCAAAAAGATGTTCGTCGTCGTGCGAAGATTGGTGCGTAAAAATCCGCAAAAACACAAAACTGCGTATAGAGATTGTGTTACCTAGGGAGATCGTATATCCCTGTTTCCTTGCAGATCCTTAGGAGAGGGTGAAGGAGGTCAAGCGTCCTCCTCTCTAGTGGTGATCCACACAGCAGGGTAGCGACGACCCTCCTCAAAACTCCAGGCCTCTAAGGTGGATAGGGAGAGGAGAATAGGAAGGGCAAGCAAAGACTCTAGCCTATGAGGCTGTGAATCCCTCCTATTTATAGAGATCCCATGTCAAACCCTAATGGGTCCTTCCCTAGTGGGTATTGGATCTGCATCCAATAAGATAAGGGCTCCGTCGGATATCTCATATCCGAACCTCTACTCATCGCAATGCCTACCATATGTGTGTGACCCTCTAGGCCCAATATCGAAGCTAGCCGTGAGCCATACCGCCGAAACTCCTTTCTAACTTTCGGTGAATTATTATCTCATAATAATTCACTTTCGACTCATCGACTACGGACGCATTTCTAGGCCACTACGCCAGAAGTCCCCGGATGATACAGGGGAATCCAATCCATTGGACCTGTCTGTCCTCGCCACCATGTACCTATAGTCCCTCATCCATCTAATATCCCGTAGACCGTATATCGAGCATGGTGTTGTCGGACCCATACGGTTTCTACTGAAGTCTCGCTCTAATCGGATTCTCCCGGAGAACTCTTTCTCTCTCAACCCGAATGACCCTGGCCGGGATTTGTCTGAGCAAGAACACATGGGATATTCCTCTCATGACACCGAGAGTGGATGATCCTCTATCGACACTCAATAGCCCTCGTAAGGTCGACTACCACTCCCCAATGACCAAATTGTACTAGATCCGGGACAGCCAAACCTATAAGTCTGCGGTATCAAAGAGTGGAGCACTCATACAGGACATCCTTGGTGTCTCAAGTCTAAGGGCCGATACACCACTAGGACTACGGAATCGCTGTCGACAATAAGGCATCATCAACCATCCAAATTCCGTAGCGGATCAATCAGTGAACTCATTCTCCAATGAGCACTGCATCAGATCCCTAGTGTCCCTACACGAGCAGCTATGAGACCAGCTGTATCCATCATATGGACGGTATACAAAGACACCCGGTCTATCCGGTTATCACGATGTCCCTCTCGAAAACCTATGACCGGAATATTTAGGATATGTGTTTAAAGGTGAATCGATCTCATTATCGTGATCTCATCACGATCCGATTCCCATTGCACAAATCCAAGGACATCACAATATATATATATGCATTTAAGCAATAGTTATAAAGTGATATACGCCAAAATATAATAAGCAAAAAGATTCTATATCAAGTCACACGTGCCATCACTCACGTGATTGGCTTGCTGGGCACCTATGACTAGCATATAGGCCCCAAACTGGTTTGAAATTGGAGCTCAAAAGTGTCTTTTCTCGGATTTTCGAGGTCCTAGCAGTACTACCTCCTGACTGGGGTGGTACAACCGCCTAGCAGCTAGGCGACTGAGCCTCTGGGCGATGCCACCGCCTGACAGCGACGGTTGCACTGCTCAGTCTCGCTCGGAGACTGATCCTAGACAGTGCCACCGCCTGACTAGGGCGGTTGCACCGCCTAGTCTTGCTCGAAGACTGAGCCCAAGTGGTGCCACCGCCTAACCTGGCTGGTTTCACCGCCCAGCTTTCTTGGGAGACTATCTCCTGGGCGGTGCCACCACCGACCCTGGCAGTGCCACTGCC
The DNA here is from genome assembly GCA_900464855.2 of Musa schizocarpa. Classification (NCBI taxonomy): domain Eukaryota; kingdom Viridiplantae; phylum Streptophyta; class Magnoliopsida; order Zingiberales; family Musaceae; genus Musa; species Musa schizocarpa. The sequence continues at coordinate 739,784 of UBIG03000001.1, forward strand.
AGGCAGGAATTCTGGTCCGAATGGGTTGATCCATTTGGCCCAATTTGGGTCTATCAAGGGCCAAATTGTCCCCAGATTAAGTTAATGGGATCACCTCCAATTCCTAACTTAATCTATATGCTAACTATGATATTTCTTAAGACTTTTACTGCAACTTGCTCCGGTGCGTTAATCGCTTCTTCCAGCGAGCTTCCGGCGAACATCCGGCAAACATTCGACGAACCTTCGGTGATGCTCCGGCGGACTTCCAGCAAACTCCTAGACTTGTGATGATCCACTTGGCGAGTTTGGACGAGCTTCTTTGGCAAGCTCCTGGGTTTCTTGGATTTGTTCCCGTAGAACCTCCGACGACCTTTCGGACTTCCATTGAACTCCCGAAATCCCAACGTGATCATGGTCTTGACTCCAGTGCAACTCCTGTTGCATATCTTTCTTTCATCGTAGTTAATCCTGCACATGTAAAACAAAACTTCGATCGAGACAATTAATCCTAAGCAATTAACCAAGTTGCCTGGCATGTCATTGGTCCCTCGATGCTTCGTCCGATTATTCGGCACATCGTCCTCTCCTAAGCCTATTGCCCAATCGGCCAGTTGACTCCGCAACTCCGATATCCTTGGCACGATACCCGTTCTTCTTGGCCCGATGCCCGAGTCTACGGCCCGAAGCCTTATGTCGATACGTCGACCGATCCACCGACCCGACATCCAATCTTCTGACTTGTTCCTCCGGCATAACATGATTTTTCCTGCTTTAATTGTCTCATCCTGATCGAAGCATCCTACGTCACTCAAAACACAGATTAAAATATAAACACATATCAAGTGGGGTCATCATCAAAATACGAGATTCAACAAGATGCATTTGTCAATATATCAAACATCATTACGTGATGGAGCAAGGGTATGGAGTAAACTTGAGAACTTGGTAGATAAAAACAAACTAAATTCATGAAAGCTCCATTCATGAAATATATTAAGAGAAAGATAGTCTGAAAAAGAAATACAACAAGCTCATGCATTCGGACAATTTAACATGCCTGCATCTCTTCAATGAAATCAAATTATTCTTCATTTAAGGGTTTTGTATAGATATCGGCCAATTGATGTTTTGTATCAATGAATTCCAATATTACATCATGATTATTAACATGATCTCTTATGAAATGATGCCTAATGTCAATATGTTTAGTTCTAGAGTGTTGAATGAGATTTTTTATTAAACATATTGCACTTGTGTTATCACATTTTATGGGAATGTTCTTAAGGTGAATCTTATAATCCTCTAAAATATTTTTCATCCATACAACTTGTGCAAAACATGCACACGTAGCTATGTATTCAACTTTAGTTGTAGATAGTGCAGCCGGGTTTTGTTTCTTGGAAGACCAAGAGATAAGTGCATGACCTAAGAATTGACATGTTTTGGATATGCTTTATCTATCTAATCTACATCCAACAAAATCTGCATCAGCATAAGCAATCAATTCGAAGTTTTTGGATTTCGAATACCATAATCCTCGATTAGTAGTTTCTTTAAGATATCTAAGAATTCTTTTAACTACTTTAAGATGAGATATCTTTGGATTAGATTGAAACCTAGCACAAAGTCCTACACTAAACATAATGTCCGGTCTAGTTGTGTTGAGGTATAGTAAAGTACCTATCATGCCCCTATAAGCTTTTTGATCAAAACTTTCTCTACTTTCATCAATGTCTAATTTAGTAGAGGTACTCATGAGAGTATTGATATCCTTTGAACTATCTATATTAAATAGTTTCAATAAGTCTAATGCATACTTTGTTTGACTAAGAAAAATACCATCATTAAGTTGTTTGATTTGAAAACCTAAAAAGAATGTTAGTTTCCCCATCAAACTCTAGACTCATACTCTTTGCAAACGATTCACATAAAGATTCATTCGTAGAACCGAAAATAATATCATCAACATAAATTTGTACAATAAGAAAATTATTTTTAAAATTTTTAATAAATAATATGGTATCGACCTTTCCTTTAGAGAAATTATTTTGGATAAGAAATGAGCTAAGTCTCTCATACCAAGCCCTTTGGGCTTGTTTCAATCAATAGAGAGCTTTAGTCAATTTAAACACATGATTAGGGAAATTATCATTCTCAAATCCGAGAGGTTGTTCAACATAAACTACTTCGGAAATAAAGCCATTAAGAAAAGCATTTTTAACATCCATTGAAATAACTTAAAATTATTACTACTAGCATAGGCAAGGAGCATCCTTATGACTTCTAATAGTGTCACAGGAGCGAAGGTTTCTTCATAATTGATACCTTTTTCTTGGTTGAAACCCTTGGCCACTAATCTTGTCTTGTTTCTAATCATGATACCAAATTCATCTTGCTCGTTTTTAAATATTCGTTTAGTACCAATAACTAAATGGTCATTTAGCCTTGGAACAAGCTACCATATCTCGTTTCTCTCAAATTGATTCAACTCTTCTTACATTACTATAACCCATGAATCATCTTTCAAGGCCTTGTCAATGCATTTAGGTTCAATTTTAGAGAGAAATGCGGTGTTGGCACAAAAATTCTTAAGAGAAGAACGAGTTTGAACCCCTTTTGATGTGTCTCCTATGATTAGCTCCTTAGAATGAGCATCTACATACTTCCATTCCTTGGGTAAAGATGTTTCGGAAGAAGATGCATCCAAGTTGTTAGATAGAGAAAGGGTTTCATTAAAATTCAAAGCATCAAAATTAAGATCATCATCAAAATCATTTTTCTTAACTCCGGAAACTTCATTAAAAACAACATGAATAGATTCTTCTATAACCAAAGTTCTTTTGTTAAAAATATAAAATAATTTAGAAATAGAAAAAATAGCTAAGAAAAATTCCTTCATCGGATTTTGTATCAAACTTTCCTAAGGTATCTTTTTTATTCAAGATAAAACATTTACACTCGAAAACTTTAAAATATGAAACATTAGGTGTTTTGTTGTTTCATAACTCATAAAGAGTTTTAGAGAGTAATGGCCTTACTAGAACCCTATTCATGACATAACATGCCGTATTTACGGCTTCAGCCCAAAAATATTTGGGAAGGCTATGTTCGTTTAACATGGTTCTAGCAATTTCTTATAAGTTTCTATTTTTTCATTCTACTACTCTATTTTGTTGAGGATTTCTTGGAATAGCCAAATTATGGTTATATCCATTAGGTTCACAAAATTATGGTTATATCCATTAGGTTCACAACAAGTTTACAAAACTTAGAAAAATACCTAGAGCAATCACTTTTGTGTGCCAAAAAGTAAGTCCAAGTGTATTTACTATAATCATCCATAATGACAAAGGCGTATTTTCTACCTCCTAGGCTTGATGTAGCAATTGGTCCAAACAAGTCCATATGGATCAATTGCAATGGTCTAGAGGTACTTATTTGGTTTTTGGTTTGAAACTACCTTTTATTTGTTTTCCTAGTTAACATGCAATACACACATTATCTTTAATGAACTTAATGTGAGGAATTCCTCTTACAAGTTCTTTAGATGAAATTTGAGAGATTAGTTTCATGTTGGCATGACCTAATCTCTTATGCCAAAGCCTAGCATCTGTTAGGACCGGAGCGGCACTAAGAGGGGGGGTGAATTAGTGCAATGGTAAAGTATGATAAACTTTCGACGATTTAAACACTTACGGAAACTTCGTACGATAAAAGCAACGTTTCGTTTGAAACCGTTTCGATTGCGTTTTTAACTTGAAGGCATATGTAAGAAGGAGACAAAGAAGTAGAGCATCAAAGTGAAGATGGTTTGCATTAATATAAATGACAATAAGATAAATGCAAACCAGAGAAGATGGTAGTTTATAGTGGTTCGATCAATTGTGACCTACATCCACTCCTCCGATTCCTCTTCCGTCGAGGCCACCGGCATCCACTAATGATCTTCCTTTACTAGGTGAAGATCAACCTCCTTCTTACACCCCTCTTACCACCTCTTACAAGTGGTTCACCCTTTTACAAAGATTTCAATGAAAAGAAAGGAGGTGAACACTCAAGCTATTGAAAACAAGACTTTTCCTAAAGCTTTTCTCAACTTCTAGCTTCTCAAAAGGTTGTATTCTCTGCTGAGAAATGAGGGGTATTTATAGGCCCTAAGAGGATTCAAATTTGGGCTCCAAAATTTGAATTCTCTTGGGTTTCCGAGGCCGGCGGTGCCACCGCCTGTCAGTGTCTGACATTGATAGTGGACTGGCGGTGCCACCGCCCAGTCAAGCGGTGCCACCGCCCAAGTCTCGGGTGCTAGGCGGTGGCACCACCTAGTCTAGGCGGTGCCACCGCCTAGGCCAATTCAGCTCACTGGTTGGGCTCCAAACTTGGCCCAAACCAGTCCGAACTCAGGCCCAATTGGCCCCTACTTGGGCTATAGGATTAACATCTAATCCTAACCCTAATTAACGTGCTAACTACGAATTTAAAGACATTTTATAAGCTATTACAAAGTCCGTAAGTCAAGACTTCTTCCGGTGAACTTTCGGCGAACTTCCGACGGTCTTCCGATAAACTCTCGGAAACCATTCTGCGGACTCCCGGCAAGCTCCTAGACTTCACGATTTGATCTTGGAGAGTTCTAATGAGCTTCTTTGGCCAGCTCCAATCTTTCTCGGCGAGCTCCGTGAACTTCTAACGAACCTTCTGGCGAGCTTCCGAAAACCCCTTCGGCAAGCTTACTCATTCTCGGCTAGTTCCGGTAGTATTCCCGACAAACCTTCGAACTTCCGTCGAACTCTCGAACTCGCAACAAATCCTTCGCGCTTGACTCCGACACTTTGTTTTGCTTTATGTCTTTGTCGTTATCATAGTTAATCCTGCACACACAAGCTAAAACTCTACTCCGATCTAGACAATTATTACAACGCGAATTGACATTCTGTTGCTCGGCACGTCATTGGTTAGCGCTTCGTCCGATTCTTCAGCGCATCGTCCTTTCATGCGGCTTGTTACCCAATCGACGGTTGACCTCCGCAACCCCGATATCCTTGGCGTAATTCCGCTCTCCTTGGCCCGATGCCCGACGTCCGAAGCCTTCTACCGTCCAATATCCTGACGTGATCTCCTCCGGCGCAACGTCAATTCCTCCTGTGTTAACTGTCTAATCTTGATCGAGTAGACCTGCATCACTCAAAAAGTAGTTTAAATTATAAACACATATAAAGTGGTTTCATCATCAAAATACGAGATTCAACAGCATCATCATTCAAAATCGAAAAACATATTTCATTACAAAGATCATCAATGCCGATAGTGTATACATTATTTTGTTTTAGGGCAATCATAAATGTATTTTTGTGTGGTTTTTCAATAATGGAAGCATTGGATTCAAATCTAATAATATATCATTTATCACACAATTGACTAATGCTCAAAAGATTATGTTTTAAGACATCAACCAATAATACATCTTCAATAAAGAAGTTGGATTTGTTACCTATGGTTTCTTTGCCAATGATTTTACCCTTGTTGTTGTCTCTGAAGGTGACATATCCTTCGTCTAGGCTAGTGAGCTTGGAGAATTGATATGGATCTTTAGTCATATGCCTTGAGCATCCACTATCAAGGTGCCATCTCTTGCTCTAGCTTGTAATGGTAAACATTTCTACAAAAAAGGATGATTTTTAGGTACCCATTTAACTTTGGGTGCCTCATAAATCGATCGGCTTAACGTATCATTTTGCATGGAGTTCTTTACGGTTCCTTTAGGAACCCAAATCAAATTATGTAGACTACATATTTCTTAAATGAACATTGATAAGCAACATGTCCAAATTTGTAACAAAAGTTGCATTTGTTTCGGGGTGAGACATGCAAGGTTGGACCTTTAACAAAGATGGTTGGATTTTTATGAGTGTTACTCACAAAGCCGATTCCATCTCTTTGATGAACATGATATTTGCTTGCAAGAATCATGTTCAAGGATTTGCTACTTATTTTAAATTTTTTTAAGGTTTCATGTAGTTCTAAATTTTTCCTTTTAAGCGTTTCTAATTCATCGCATTTTTTATAAGGAGCTCGACTATCATACTCAATTTTTAGTCTATCAAAATCACTAACAAGAAAGGCATGCTCCTTTTTTAACAATTTATATTTTTTGCTTACTAATTTACATTCATCGAATAAATCATGAAAAACGCTTAGTAATTCATGAAAAGATAAACTTGCATCTAATGAACTGCTTCCCTCATCTCCAATAGCCATTAGCGCATAGTGAGCAACTTGCTCGGTGTTGGTTTGCTCCACTTCTTCAGATACACTTGAGTCGTCCCACGTTGCTTTAAGAGCCTTCTTCTTCTTTAGATGTTTCTTGTTTACTTGGGGACATTCACTTTTGAAGTGTCCTGGCTTTGTGCATTTGTAGCATTTGACTTGTTCTTTTTTTTGTTCAAATTTATTTTTAGTGTCATTTCTAAATTTGTTCCTTTTTATGAATATTTTAAACTTTCTTGTTAAGAGTGCCAAGTCATCATCAAGGTCCTCATCACTTGAATTTTCATACAAGTGGTCTTCTTGAGTTCTTAGTGTCATATCCTTCCTATTCTTTGAAAGGTTATTATCAAGCTCTTCATGAGCATAACAAGTCATCTCATAGGTCATAGTGGCCTGATTAGTTCTTCAAAAGGAAAGTTATGTAAATCCTTGGCCTCTTGAATGACCGTTACTTTAGGATCCCAATTCTTTGGAAGGGATCTTAAGATTTTATTAACAAGTTCAAAATCCGAGAAACTTTTACCAAGTCTTTTTAGACCATTGACGACATCCATAAATCGAGTGTACATGTCTCCAATTGTCTCACTCGGTTTCATTTGAAGCAACTCATAAGTATGCACTAAAAGATTAATTTTTGACTCCTTCACTCTACTCGTGCCTTCGTGAGTCACTTCGAGTGTGTGCCAAATATCAAAAGTTGTTTCACAAATAGACACATGATTGAACTCGTTTTTATCTAAAGCACAAAACAAGGTATTCATAGCTTTGGCATTTAAAGCGAAAGTCTTCTTCTCTAACTCATTCCAATCCCTCATTGGAAGGGAAGACTTTTGAAAATCATTTTCCAGAAGATTTCATAACTCAAAATCCATTGAAATTAAAAAAATCCTCATTCTAGTCTTCCAATAGGTGTAAATCAATTCTATTAAACATGGGCAGACGTGTGATGAATGACCCTCTTAGTTGATGGAAAATGTCATCTCTCTTGAGTTTCAAACTAAATGAGAGTGACTGGGCTCTAATACCAATTGTTAGGATCAAGAGCGGCACTAGGAGGGGAGGTGAATTAGTGCAGCAAAAAAATTACCCCTTTCAAAAGTCTTCGTTTCAATTAAAACGGACTCCGATGAAAATCATTTCGTAAATATTTTAACTTGAAAGTGTATGAGTGCATAGAGAAAGCAGTAAGAAGGTAAGATAGCTTGTAAGAAAGGTAAGGTAAATTGCTCAAGATAAAATTCAAACTAGAATTTAGAGTGGTTCGGTCATTGTGACCGAACCACTCTAAAACCGATTCCGATGAAAATCATTTCGTAAAGATTTTAACTTGAAAGCATATGAGTGCGTAGAGAAAATAGTAAGAAGGTAAAGTAGCTTGTAAGAAAGGTAAATTACTCAAGACAAAATTCAAACTAGAATTTAGAGTGGTTCGGTCATTGTGACCTACATTCACTTTCAGATTCCTCCTCCGTCGAGGTCATTAGCCTCCACTAATGGCCTTCCTTCAATAGAGTAAGACTAACTATTTATTACAATACTTTCTCCTTTTCACAGGTTTAGGAGATAACCCTTACAAGTCTCACACCTCTGTTGAATGATCTCAACACTTAGAAAGGGAGGAGTACTCTAGCACTTTTACAACACTTTAACACTTCAAAGACATAAGATTATGCTAATACTTTCGTGCCCTTTCATGCATAAAAAGGGTAGGGTATTTATAGGCCCCATTGGCTTCAAAATTAGAGCCAAAAAATATTATATCCTCATATTTCGGGGTATTAGCAGTACCATCACCATTACTGGGCATTACTACTACTTACCACCTGACACTAGGCAGTACCACCACCCAGTCTAGGCGGTACAACCGCCTGACAGAGCTCAGAGAATGAGCTCTAGTGGTACCACCGTTGGCAGCATTAATTTCCAGCAATACCACCGCCCAACACACCTGGGAGACTAGGTCTCCCAAGCGATGCCACCGCCAGCCATTATTCCAAGGGCTGAATGGGCTGTTTAATCCGACCTAATTCAGCCCTGTTAAGGGCCCAATTGGCCTCTAACTAAGTTAGTGGAAAAATCTTCCAATCCTAACTCAATTAACTACTTACCTCATCTTTGATAGCCATTAGTGTGTAGTGAACTTGCTCTATGTTGGTTAGCTCCTCTTCTTCAGATGCTCTTGAATCGTTCTTGAATCGTCCCAAGTTGTATTAAGAGCATTCTTCTTCTTTGGTTGCTTCTTCTTTGCTTGGGGACATTCACTTTTGAGATGTCCTATATTTTTGCATTCCTAGCATATAACTTATTCTTTCTTGGGTTCAAATTTATTTTTAGTGTCATTTTTAAATTTATTCATTTTTATGAATTTTTTGAACTTGCTTGTCAAGAGTGCCAAGTCATCATCATAATCCTCATCACTTGAATTTTCTTTCAAGTGGTCTTCTTGAGTTCTTTGTGTCATATCCTTCCTGTTCTTTGGAAGGTTGTTCTCAAGCTCTTCATGAGCATTGCAAGTCATCTCATAGGTCATTACTGACCCTATAAGTTCTTCGAGAGGAAAGTTGTTTAAATCCTTGGCCTCTTAAATGACCATTACTTTAGGATCACAACTCTTTGGAAGGGATCTTAAGATTTTATTAACAAGTTTAAAGTTCAAAAAATATTTATCAAGAGCTTTTAAACTATTGACGACATTCGTAAAACGGGTATACATGTCGATAATAGTCACACTTGGCTTCATCTGAAATAATTCATAAGTATGAACTAAAAGATTTATCTTCGACTCCATTACTCTACTAGTGCCTTCGTGAGTGATTTCGAGTGTGTGCCAAATATCAAAGGTCGTTTCACAAATAGACACTCGATTAAACTTATTTTTGTCTAAAGCATAAAACAAGGCATTCGTAGCCTTGGCATTTAAAGCGTAACTCAAAATTCTGAAACTCAAAACAAGGCACTCATTAGAAGAGAAGACTTTTGAAAGCTATTTTCCACAAGATTCTGTAACTCAAAATCCATTGAAATTAGAAAGATCCTTATTCTAGTCTTCTAATATATGTAATCCATCCCATTGAATATGGGAGGACGAGTTATTGAATGACCATCTTGATTACCGACAAATGCAATCTCTCTAGGGTTTCAAACCAAATAAGAGTGACCTTGCTTTGATACCAGTTGTTAGGATCGAGAGCGGCACTAAGAGGAGGGGGGGGTGGGTGAATTAGTGCAATGATTTAAAACGATGGTTTAAAATTTTTTGTACATTAAAAACGATCTCGGAATATAACTTGAAGGCTTGTTTGATCATAAGGGTAGTGAAAGCCAAGTAAGAAGGAAGTGAAGCTAATGCAAAGCAAGTAAATAGCAATAATAGAAATGTAAACCCGAATTTATAGTGGTTCGATTGGTGTAACCTACATCCACTTTTGATTTCTCCTCCGTCGAGGTCACCCATCTGCATACGCTTGTCGGTGGATGTGCCATCGCCTGGTCTCGGGTGCTGGGTGATGCCACCGCCTAGTCTGGCGGTGCCACCGCCCAATCCGGCGGTTCCACTACCCATCCTTACAAATTTCTGGTTGGGCTTTACGTCCGATCCAAACCAAGTCTCTTTTGGGCCCAGTTGGCCCCTAACCAAGGTATAGGATTGTCCCTTAATCCTATCGCTAATTACATGTTAACTACATACCTAAAAACATAATCCTAAACAAGTATTTAACCGGCCAACGTCAAGTTATGTTTCGCCGAGCTTTCCCGTGTTCTTCCGATGAACTTCCGATATGCCTTCCGGTTTCTTCCAACGGACTCCTAGCAGGCTCCCGATCTTGTGATGAGTTCAACGAGTAGCTGAGCCTTCTCGGTGATCTCTGTGAACCTCCAACAATCTTTTCAGCAGATTTCCGTAACTCTCCGATCTTTCTTAGTTGGTTCCGACAGCATCTCCGACGAATCTTCGGACTCTCAAATGTTCATCGAACTTGACTCCGGTATTCTTGCTTTATGTTTTTAGGCTGTCGTAGTAAATCCTGCACACTCAACTTCAATAATATGGATTAGATCAATTAACCCATAATTGATTTCATCATCAAAATCCAAGATTCAACACAATCATGGTATCAAAAACATTTAATAATTTCATTACATCATTATGCATTACTTAAAATCAAACATGATTTCATTTAATCAAAATTAAAAAATTAGTTAATCAAACATGATACCATTCCACAATGTTAATCAAACATGATACACATTATTACTTCTTAACCACATATAGCATGATTTCATAAGGCATTTTTAATCATTTTGTTTATCATAAACATGTAATTTTCATGATTATTTTCAAAATTACTAGAATGATATGCATGATTCCTAATTTTTACATTTTCATTATAAAACATGTAATTTTCAAGAAAATTAATTCTAAACAACAAAAGGAAAATGCATCATGAAAAATATCAAGTAATTTCAAAATAAATTAAGGGAGTTTCAATTACCTCATCGTTGAATGTCCACAAGGCGTAGTTTGCCACCTTGCCTTGCTTGATTTTCTCCTTTTCTTCGGAGGAGCTCGATTTATTCCAAGTTGTATTCCTTTTCTTGCATTAAAAGCAAGTAGTTCCGTTCTTTTTGTTCTTAAATTTTTATTTCTTTAATCTTTTAAATTTCTTAGTGAGTAGTTCTTGTTCATCACTTGAGCTTATGCTCGAGTGGTCTTCAAAAGTTCTATGTCCCAAATTCTTCCTATTTTTTGGAAGGTTGTTTTGTTCATCATGTGCATTATGTGTATTGCACACCATTTCATATGTCATCAATGAGCCGATAAGTTCTTCAAGTGAAAAAATATTTAAATCTTTTGTTTCTTATATTGCCTTTACTTTTTTATTCCCAAGCTTTAGAAAGTGATCGTAAAACTTTACTAACAAGTTCAAAATTCGAGAAACATTTGCTAAGAGCTTTTAAACCATTGACGACATCTGTAAAACGGGTGTACATGTCAATAATGGTTTCGCTCGGCTTCATTCGGAAAAGCTCGAAATAAGCATTTAAAAGTTGATTTTCGAATCTGTAACTCTAGAAGTACCTTTGTGTGTGATTTCAAGAGTGCGCCATATGTGGAAAACCATTTCGCACAAAGAAACCCGATTGAACTCATTTTTTGTCCAAAGCGCAAAATAAGGCATTCAGAGCCTTTGCGTTTAAAGAAAAATACTTCTCCAAATCCGACCATTCGTTCATCGGTTTAGAGGGAAGTTGAAAATCGTTTTCAAAAATATTCCATAAATCCAAATTCATAGAAATAAAAAAAACTCTCATTCGAGTTTTCAAATAAGTGTAGTCCAATCCGTTAAACAACAGTGGATGAACAACCGATAAGCCCTCTTGAAAGCCATGAAGAGTCATTTCCCTCGAGTTTAAATTTGAAATGAGAAATACTGGGCTCTGATACCAATTGTTAGGATCAAGAGCACTAAGAGGGGCAGAATTAGTGCAGTAGAAAACTTTCGACGATTAAAACTGCAATCGTACGATAAAAGTGATTTTGGTAAGAAAGCTGATTTGTTAATCACTTTAACTTGTGATCAAGCGGGATACACTTAAAGCAAAGATATAAAGGCAGTTTGTAGTTATGATGGAAATTAGAATGTAAGTGCAAACTGAAATATGATGTTCGTACGATAAAATTGATTTTTGTCTTAACGCCGAATCGGAAAATACTTAACTATGAAACACGTTCGTAAATGAGCAGAAGGCTGTAAGCTATTGAGGAGGTTTGCAATAAAGATCAGATGCTCAAAGAAAATGTAAACCAAGATTTAGAGTGATTCGATAAATCTTGACCTACATCCACTTTTGGCTTCCTCCACCGACGAGGTCACCGACGTCCACTAGAGGCCTTCCTTCAATAAGCGAAGGCCAATCACCCTTTTACAGTTTTACTCATTTTGACGGGCTTAGTAGATAACCATTACAGAATTTCTCTCCTCTCTTGAAAGCTCAAAACTTGGAAGAAAAGAGGGAGGAGAACTTCTAGCCTTTACAAAACTTTTAAGCTCTAAAAATCATAGAGTAAGATTGTATTTTCGGTGCCTTTGGTTGCCCTTTCATGCATGAAAGGGTAGGGTTTATATAGGCCCCAAACTGGTTTGAAATTGGAGCTCAAAAGTGTCTTTTCTCAGATTTCCGGGGTCCTAGCGGTACTACCTCCTGACTGGGGTGGTACAACCGCCTGGCAGCTAGGAGACTGAGCCTCTAGGCGGTGCCACCGCCTGACAGCGATGGTTGCACTGCTCAATCTCGCTCGGAGACTGATCCTAGGCAGTGCCACCACTTGACTAGGGCGGTTGCACCGCCCAGTCTCGCTCGGAGACTGAGCCCAAGTGGTGCCACCGCCTAACCTGGATGGTTGCACCGCCCAGCTTTCCTGGGAGACCATCTCTTGGGCGGTGCCACCACCGACCCTAGCGGTGCCATTGCCAGGCAGGAATTCTGGCCTGAATGGGTTGATCCATTTGGCCCAATTTGGGTCTATCAAGGGCCAAATTGCTCCCATATTAAGTTAATGGGATCACCTCCCATTCCTAACTTAATCTACATGCTAACTATGATATTTCTTAAGACTTTTAATACAACTTGCTCCGGTGCGTTAATCGCTTCTTCCGGCGAGCTTCCGGCGAACTTCCGGCAAACATCCGACGAACCTTCGGTGATGCTCCGGCGGACTTCCAGCAAACTCCTAGACTTGTGATGATCCACTTGGCGAGTTCCGACGAGCTTCTTTGGTAAGCTCCTGGATTTCTCCGATTTGTTCCCATAGAACCTCCGACGACCGTCCGAACTTCCATTGAACTCTCGAACTCCCAACGTGATCATGGTCTTGACTCCAGTGCAACTCCTGCTGCATATCTTTCTTTCATCGTAGTTAATCCTGCACATGTAAAACAAAACTTCGATCGAGATAACTAATCCTAAGCAATTAACCAAGTTGTCCAGCATGTCATTGGTCCCTCGACGCTTCGTCCGATTATTCGGCACATCGTCCTCTCCTGCAGCCTATTGCCTAATTGCCCAATTGACTCCGCAACTCCGATATCCTTGGCACGATACCCATTCTTCTTGGCAAGATGCCCGAGTCTATGGCCCGAAGCCTTATGTCGATACGTCGACCGATCCACCGGCCCGACGTCCAATCGTCTGACTTGTTCCTCTAGCATAACATGATTTTTCCTACTTTAATTGTCTCATCCTGATCGAAGCATTCTACGTCACTCAAAACACAGATTAAAATATAAACACATATCAAGTGGTTTCATCATCAAAATACGAGATTCAACAAGATGCATTTGTCAATGTATCAAACATCATCACGTGATGGAGCAAGGGTATGGTGTAAACTTGAGAACTTGGTAGATAAAAATGAACTAAATTCATGAAAGCTCCATTCATGAAATACATTAAGAGAAAGATAGTCCGAAAAAGAAATACAAAAAGCTCATGCATTCGGACAATTTAACATGCCTGCATCTCTTCAATGAAATCAAATTATTCTTCATTTAAGGGTTTTGTATAGATATCGGCCAATTGATGTTTTGTATCAATGAATTCTAATATTACATCATGATTATTAACATGATCTCTTATGAAATGATGCCTAAGGTCAATATGTTTAGTTCTATAGTGTTGAATGAGATTTTTTGTTAAACATATTGCACTTGTGTTATCACATTTTATGGGAATGTTCTTAAGGTGAATCTTATTATTCTCTAAAATATTTTTCATCCACACAACTTGTGCAAAACATGCACTCGTAGCTATGTATTCGGCTTCAGTTGTAAATAGTGCAGCCAGGTTTTGTTTCTTGGAAGACCAAGAGATAAGTGCATGACCTAAGAATTGACATGTTTTGGACGTGCTTTATCTATCTAATCTACATCCAACAAAATCTGCATCAGCATAAGCAATCAATTCGAAGTTTTTGGATTTCGGATACAATAATCCTAGATTAGTAGTTCCTTTAAGATATCTAAGAATTCTATTAACTGCTTTAAGATGAGATATCTTTGGATTAGATTGAAACCTAGCACAAAGTCCTACACTAAACATGATGTCCGGTCTAGTTGTGTTGATGTATAGTAAACTACCTATCATGCCCCTATAAGCTTTTTGATCAAAACTTTCTCCACTTTCATCAATGTCTAATTTAGTAGAGGTACTCATAAGAGTATTGATAGCCTTTGAACTATCCATTTTAAATAGTTTCAATATGTCTAATGCATACTTTGTTTGACTAAGAAAAATACCATCATTAAGTTGTTTGATTTGAAAACCTAAAAAGAATGTTAGTTTCCCCATCAAACTCATTTCAAACTCTAGACTCATACTCTTTAGAAACGATTCACATAAAGATTCATTCGTAGAACGAAAATAATATCATCAACATAAATTTGAACAATAAGAAAATTATTTTTAAAATTTTTAATAAATAATATGGTATCGACCTTTCCTTTAGAGAAATTATTTTGGATAAGAAATGAGCTAAGTCTCTCATAACAAGCCCTTTGGGCTTGTTTCAATCAATAGAGAGCTTTAGTCACTTTAAATACATGATTAGGGAAATTATCCAACTCATTCCAATCACTCATTGGAAGAGAAGACTTTTGAAAGCTATTTTCCACACGATTCTGTAACTCAAAATCCATTGAAATTATAAAGATCCTCATTCTAGTCTTCTAATATATGTAATCCGTCCCATTGAATATAGGAGGACGAGTTATTGAATGACAATCTTGATTGCCGACAAATGCAATCTCTCTAGGGTTTCAAACCAAATAAGAGTGACCTTGCTCTGATACCAGTTGTTAGGATCGAGAGCGGCACTAAGAGGGGTGATTTAGTGCAATGATTTAAAACGATGGTTTAAAATTCTTTGTACATTAAAAACGATCTCGGAATATAACTTGAAGGCTTGTTTGATCATAAGGGTAGTGAAAGCCAAGTAAGAAGGAAGTGAAGCTAATGCAAAGCAAGTAAATAGCAATAATAGAAATGTAAACCCGAATTTATAGTGGTTCGATTGGTGTAACCTACATCCACTTCTGATTTCTCCTCCGTCGAGGTCACCAGTGTCCACTAATGGTCTTCCTTCAATAGGCGAAGGCTAACCACCTCTTTACAATGCTTTCTCCTTTTCACGGGTTTAGGAGATAACCCTTACAAACCTCACACCTCTCTTGAATGATCTCAATACTTTGAAAGGGAGGAGGAGGACTCTTACACTTTTACAACACTTTAACACCCCAAGAACTCAAGATTATGTTAACACTTTCATGCCCTTTCATGCATAAAAGGGTGGGGTATTTATAGGCCCCAATGGCTTCAGAATTGGAACCAAAAAGTATCACATTCCAGGATTTTGGGGTACTGGCAATACCACCGCTATTATTGGGCAGTGCTACTACTTGTAGACTAATACTAGGCGGTACCACTACTCAGCCTAGGTGGTACCACCGCCTAACAGAGCTCAGAGATCGAGCTCTAGCAGTACCACTACTTGACAGGGGTGGTACCACCACTCAGAACACCTTGGAGACCGAGTCCCAAGTGATGCCACCGCCGGCCCTGGCGATGCCACTACTAGTCGTGATTTCAAATGCTGAATGGGCTATTTAATCTGGCCCATTTCAGCCCTGTTAAGGACCCAATTGGCCCTTAATTGAGTTAGTACGATTACCTCCCAATCCTAACTCAATTTATAGTCTAACTATGATAATTAAGATATTTAACAAAGCATTCTTGCTTTGGTATGTCAATTGTTCTTCCGGTGAGCTTCTGGCGATCTTCTGGTGAACTTCCGATGATCTCTCGGTAATGTTTAGGCAAACTTCCAGCAAGCTCCTGGACTTCACGATGATCTTCTTGATGAGTTCTGACAAGCTTTTTTGGCAAGCTCCTGGACTTCTCGGTTGGTTTCAGTAGAATTTCCAACGAACGTCCGGACTTCCGACGAACTCTCGACCTCCCAATAAAGTCTCGATCTTGACTCTGGCATATCATTTACTTTATGTCTTACCGCTATCGTAGTTAATCCTGCACACTTTTCTCAACATATATATTAGATCAAATAATTTATCAATTGATTTCATCATCAAAATATGAGATTCAACAACTTCCACACCTCGTTTCTCTCAAATTGATTCAACTTTTCTTGAATTGCGATAACCCATGAATCATGTTTCAAGGCCTCATCAATGTATTTAGGTTAAATTTGAGAAAGAAAAGTGGCGTTGGCACAAAAATTTTTAAAAGAAGAATGAGTTTGAACCCCTTTTGATGTGTCTCCTACGATTAGCTCCGAGCATCTGCGTACTTCCATTCCTAGGGTAATGATGTTTTGGAAGAGATACATCCAAGTTGCGAGTTGAAGGAGAAGGTTCATTTAAATTCAAAGCATCAAAATTAAGATCACCATCAAACTTATTTTTCTTAAATTCAGTAACTTCATTAAAGACAACATGAATAGATTTCATTACAAAGATCATCAATGTCGATAGTGTATACATTATTTTGTTTTAGGGCATGTTAGGAACGAGTCGGCACTAAAAGGGGGTGGGGGTGAATTATTGCGGTAGTAAAAATTACGTTGGTTCAAATTCTTCATACGATAAAACCAATTTTGTAAGATGTTAACTTGATAGCATATAGAAGAGTGTAGTGGATATAAAGTAAGTAATGAGGAGGCAGTTTGCAATTAAAGTAAATTCCTTAAAAGAAATGCAAACTAGATTTTTATAGTGGTTCGATTATCGTGACCTACATCCACTTGCGATTCCTCCTCCGTCGAGGCCACTGGCATCCACTATCGATCTTCCTTCAATAAGCGAAGACTAACCACCTTTTACAGCTCTTTCTCCCTTTGCCGGGTTTAGGAGATAACCCTTACACCCCCCACTTACTCCTCTCTCAAACTATTCTAACACTTAGAAGAAGGAGAGGAGTTCATCAACATAACTTGTGTACAATATGCACTAACTGCAATATACTCGGCTTTGGTTGTAGATAGTGCAACCAAATTTTGTTTCTTGGAAGACCAAGAAACAAGTGCGTGTCCTAAAAATTGATATGTTCTGGATATGCTTTTTCTATCTAATCTACATCTAGCAAAATCTGCATCAGCATAAGCAATTAGCTCAAAGTTCTTGGATTTTGGATACCATAATCCTAGATTTGTGATTCTTTTAAGATATCTAAGTATTCTCTTAACTGCTTTAAGATGAGATATCTTAAGATTATATTGAAACCTAGCACAAAGTCATACACTAAACATGATATCCGGTCTAGTTGCAGTGAGGTAAAGTAAACTTCATATCATACCCCTATAAGCTTTTTTATCAAAGCTTTCTCCACTTTCATCAATTTCTAACTTAGTGAAGGTGCTCATAGGAGTGTTGATAGCCTTTGAGCTATCCATATTAAACCTTTTTAGCAAATCTAAAGCAAAGTTTGTTTGACTAAGAAAAATACCATTACTTAATTGTTTGATTTGTAAGCTTAAAAAGAAAGTTGATTCCCCCATCAAACTCATTTTCAAATTCAAGACTCATACTTTTATCAAATGACTCACATAGAGATTTATTCGTAGAACCGAAAATAATATCATCAACATAAATTTGAAAAATAAGAAAATTATTTTTAAAATTTTTGATAAATAATGTAGTATCAAACATGCCTTTAGAAAAATTATTTTCGATAAGAAATGAGCTAAGTCTCTCATACGAAGCCCTTAGGGCTTGTTTCAATCCATAGAGAGCTTTAGTCTATTTAAAGACATGATTAGAGAGATTATCATTCTCAAATCTAGGAGATTGTTCAACATAAACTTCTTCAGAAATAAAGCCATTAAGAAAAGCACGTTTAACATCCATTTGAAATAATTTAAAATTATTACTATTAGCATAGGCAAGGAGCATCCTTATGGCTTCTAATCGTGTTATAGAAACAAAGGTCTCTTCATAATCGATCTCTTCTTCTTGGTTGAAACTTTTGGCTACTAATCTTGCATTGTTTCTAACCCCGATACCAAATTCATCTTGCTTGTTTCTAAAGATCCATTTAGTACTAATAACTAAATGGTCATTTAGCCTAGGAACAAGCTTCCACACCTTATTTCTCTCAAATTGATTTAACTCATCTTGCATTGTGATGACCCATGAATCATCTTTCAAAGTTACATCAATGCATTTAGGTTTAATTTGGGAGAGAAAAGTGACGTTTGATCTCCTTTAGATGTGTCTTCTATAATTAGCTCCTTAGGATGAGCATCTACATACTTCCAATCCTTGGGAAAGGATATTTTGGAAGTAGATATATCTAAGTTGCTAGATGGAGAAAGGGTTTCATTTAAATTCAAAGCATCAAAATTAACGTCATCATCAAAATCATTTTTTTTAACTTCAAAAACTTCATTAAAAACAACATGAATAGATTCTTCTATAATCAATTTTTTTATTCAAGATACAAAATATTTTAGAAATAGAAGAATAGACAAGAAAAATCCCTTCATCGGATTTAGCATCAAATTTTCCTAAGGCATCTTTTTCATTCAAGATAAAACACTTACACCTAAAAATTTTAAAATATGAAACATTGGTTTTTTTGTTGTTCCATAACTCATAAGGAGTTTTGGTGAGTAAAAGGTCTTACTAGAACCCTATTCATGATATAGCATACCGTGTTTACGGCTTCGGCCCAAAAATATTTGAGCACGTTATATTCATTCAACATGGTTCTTGTCATTTCTTATAAGTTTATATTCTTTCTTTCTACTACTCTATTTTGTTGAGGATTTCTTATAGTAGAGAAGTTGTAGTTGTATCCATTAGATTCATAAAATTCTTAGAAATCATGATTTTGAAATTCACCACCGTGATCACTTCGAATTGACAAAATCATAAAACCCTTTTCATTTTGAATAAGTTTACAAAACTTAGAGAAATACCTAAAGCATTCATTTTTGTGTGCCAAAAAATAAGTCCATGCATATCTACTATAACCATCCATGATGACAAATACATATTTACTACCTCTTAGTCTTGATGTAGCAATTGATCCAAATAAGTCTATATTGATTAATTGCAAAGGTTTGGAAGTATTTATTTGGTTCTTAGGTTTGAAGCTACCTTTTATTTGTTTTCCTAGTTGACATGCATCACACACATTATCTTTGATGAACTTGATATGAGGAATTCCTCTTACAAGTTGTTTAGATGAAATTTGAGTGATTGGTTTCATGCTAGCATGACCTAATCTCCTATGCCAAAGCCAAGCATCATCATTCAAAACTGAAAAACATATTTCATTACAAAGATCATTAATGTCAATAGTGTATACATTATTTCATTTTAGTGCAATCATATATGTATTTTTGTGTGGTTTTTTAATAATACAAGCATTAGATTCAAATTTAATGATGTATCCATTATCACACAATTGACTAATGCTCAAAAGGTTATGCTTTAAACCATCAACTAATAATATATCTTGAATAGAAAAGGTGGATTTGTTACATATAATTCCTTTGCCAAAGATTTTACCCTTGTTGTTGTCTCCGAATGTGACATACCCTTCGTCTATGCTAGTGAGCTTAGAGAATTATGATGGATCTCCAATCATATGCCTTGAGCATCCACTATCAAGGTACCATCTCTTGCTCCTAGCTTGTGATGGTAAACGTTTTTACAAAAAAGGATGATTTTTAGGTACCCATTTGACCTTGGGTGCCTTAAAAATCGATCTACATAGCTTATCATATTGCATTGAGTCATTTGAGGTTCTTTTAGGAACCTAAATCAATTTGTGTAAACTACATTTCTTAAATGGACAATGACAAGCTACATGCCCAAATTTGTAATAAAAGTTACATTTCTTTTGGGGTGAAACATGGAAAGTAGGGCCTTTAACAAAGGTGGTTGGATTTTGGTGACAGCTACTCACAAATCCTATTCCGCCTTTTCTATTAATGTGACCCTTGTTGGCAAGGATCATATTCAAGGATTTGCTACTAACCTCAAACTTTTCTAAGGTTATATTAAGTAGCAAGTTTTCCTTTTAAAGTAATTCTAATTCATCACATTTCGTACATGAAGCTAAACTATCATTGTGCTTAACTTTTAATCTATCATAATCACTAATAAGAGAATCATGCTCCTTTTTTAACAATTTATATTTTTTACTCAAGATTCTACATTCATCAAACAATTTATGAAAAGCACTTGAAAGCTCATTGAAAGTTAAATTTTCATCTAATGAACTTGTTACCTCATCTCCAATAGCCATTAGCGCATAGCGAGAAACTTGCTCGGTGTTGGTTGGCTCCTCTTCATCGGAAGCACTTAAGTCGTCCTATATAGCTTTGAGAGTCTTCTTCTTTGGTTGCCTCCTCTTTACTTGGGGACTTTCACTCTTGAAGTGTCCTGGCTTCTTGCATTCATAACAAATCACTTGTTCTTTCTTAGGTTCAAATTTATTTTTAATATCATTTTTAAATTTATTCCTTTTAATGAATTTTTTGAATTTCCTTGTTAAGAGTGCCAAGTCTTCATCAAGGTCCTCGTCACTTGAGTTTTCTTTCAAGTGGTCTTCTTATGTTCTAAGTGTCATATCCTTCCTATTCTTTGGAAGGGTGTCCTCAAGCTCTTCATGAGCTTTACATGTCATTTCAGCCTAGAAATCTAGAGTCACTGCCTTCCAAGCGATGCCACCGCCGGCCATGTTTTCAAGGGCTGAATTGGGTGCTCAATTCGGCCCAATTCAGCCCTATTAAGGGCCTAGTTGGCCCCTAATTAAGGTAGTGGGATCACCTCCCAATCCTAACTTAATTTACACTCTAACTATGATAATTAAGATAATTTACAGTGCTTCTTGTTCCGGTGCGTCAATTGCTCTTCCAACGAGCTTCCGGCATACTTCTGGTGAACATTTGACAAACTCTCATCAATGTTCCGGTGGACTCCCAGCATGCTCCTGGACTTTACGATGATCCTCTTGGTGAGTTCTGATGAGCTTCTTTGGCAAGCTCCTAGACTTCTCAATTGGTTTCGGTATAACTTCTTACGAATGTCCAAACTTCCATCGAACTCTCAAACTCCCAATGAGATATCGATCTTGACTCTGGCACAACACCTGCTTTATGTCTTATTGCTATCATAGTTAATCCTGCATATTTTTCTCAATATATAGATTAGGTAAAATAAATTACAATTGACATCATCATCAAAATCCGAGATTCAACATTCATAGCTTTTGCATTTAAAGAAAAAGTCTTCTTCTCCAAATCATTCCAATGGTTCATTAGAAGAGAAGACTTTTCAAAACCAAATTCGATTATATTCCATAAATCGAGATTCAACGAAAGTAAGAAAACTCTTATTCGAGTTTTCCAATATGTGTAGTCCGTCCCATTAAACATGGGAGGACGAATGAGAGAGCGACCCTCTTGAAAGCCGAAAAGAGCCATTTCTCTTAGGTGTTAAACCAAATGAGAAACACATGTGGCTCTGAAACCAACTGTTAGGAACGAGTCAGCACTCAGAGGGGGGGTGGGGGGGGGGATGAATTAGTGCAGTGATAAAAATTACGTCGGTTCAAATTCTTCATACAATAAAACCAATTTCGTAAGATGTTAACTTGATAGCATATAGAAGAGTATAGTGGATTTAAAGCAAGTAATGAGAAGGCAGTTTGCAGTTAAAGTAAATATCTCAAAAGAAATGCAAACTAGATTTTTATAGTGGTTCAGTCGTTGTGACCTACATCCACTCCTGATTCCTCTTCCGTCGAGATTACTGACATCCACTATCGGTCTTCCTTCAATAGGCGAAGACCAACCACCTTTTACAGCTCTTTCTCCTTTTACCAGGTTTAGGAGATAACCCTTACATCCCCCACTTACTCCTCTCTCAAACTATTCTAACACTTAGAAGAATGAGAGGAGTTCACACAAGATTACAACAGTGTTTCTTTCTTTTTTCACTCTCAATTCTTGTGTAGTTTAACCAGGGAAGAGAGGGGTATTTATAGGCCTCAAGTTGATTCAAAAATAGAGCCCAAATATGTCTCATCCCTAGTTTTCAGGGTCCTGGTGGTACCACCACCTATGTTGGGTGGTACCACTGCCTAACATAGTCTCGGAGATTGTGCCACGACGATGTCACCTATTGGGTCATTGTTTGAGCCTTTCATTAGGCCCAACATAGTCCATGCATGGGCCCAACTAGCCCCTAATCGGGTTGACCCAATTATAATCCCAATTATGTGCTAACTATAAAATCTAAGACAATTACTAAGCTAAAGAAGTATGTAAGTCTAGGTTTTTTCCAGCGAACTTCTAGCGAACTTCTGACGAACTTCTAACGATCTCTCGGCAATGTTTCAGCGGACTCCCGGCGAGCTCCTAGACTTCTGGACGATCTTCTTGGTGAGTTCCGATAAGTTTCTTTGGCAAGATCCTGGACTTCTCTATTAATTTCGGTAGAACTTCCGACGAACGTCCAAACTTCCGATGAATTCTCAAACTCCCAATGAAATTGCATCCTTAACTCCGAGACTTCATTTTGATTTATGCCTTGCTATCATAGTTAATCCTACACATATAAAAACTACTTCGATCTAGACAATTAATACTAAGCTAATCATATGTTGTTTGACTTGTCATTGATTCATCGACGCCTCGTCTGATTATTCGGCGCATCATCCTCTATTACGGCCTATTGCCCAATTGGCCAGTTGACCTCCGCAACTCCGATTTCCTTAGCACAATATCCACTCTTCTTAGCCTGATGCCCGAACTCATGACCCGAAGCTTTCTATCGATATGTCGACCGATCCTTTGGCTCGACGTCTAATCTTCTAACATGTTTTTCTCTAGCCCAACATGATTCTTCCTACTTTAATTGTCTCTCTCTGATCAAAGCATCCTGCATCACTCAAAACACAGATTAATTCATAAATACTATCAATTGGTTTCATTATCAAAATATGAGATTCAATAGGGTAATCATAGATATGTTTTTGTGTGGTTTTTCAATAATGCAAGCATTGGAGTCAAATCTAATGATGTATCCTTTATCACACAATTGACTAATACTCAAAAGATATGCTTTAAGCCATCAACCAACAACATATCTTCAATCAAAAAGTTGGATTTGTTACCTATGGTTCCTTTGTCAATGATTTTACCCTTGTTGTTGTCTTTGAAGGTGACATACCCTTCGTCTAGGCTAGTGAGCTTAGAGAATTGAGATGGATCTTCGGTCATGTGCCTTGAGCATCCACTATCAATGTACCATCTCTTGCTCCTAGCTTGTGATGGTAAATATTTCTAAAAAAAAGGATAATTTTGAGGTACCAATTTGACCTTGGGTGCCTCAAAAATTGATCTACATAACTTATCATGTTGCATTGAGTCATTTGAGGTTCCTCTAGGAACCCAAATCAATTTATGTGGACTATATCTTTTAAATGGATATTTGTACGTAACATGTCCAAATTTGTAACAAGAGTTGTATTTGGTTCAGGGTGAAATATACAAGGTAGGGCCTTTAACAAAGGTGGTTGGATTTAGTTGAGCTGCTCTCAAATCCGATTCCGCCTCTTCTATGAACGTGACCCTTATTTGCAAGGATCATGTTCAAGGACTTGCTACCGACCTTAAAGTTTTCTAAGGTTTCTTTGTGTTGCAAGTTTTTCTTTTTAAGCATTTCTAATTCATCACATTTTGGCCAAGGAGCTAAACTATCATGTGCTCAAATTTTAATTTATAAAAATCACTAACAAGAGAAGCATGCTCTTTTCTTAACTGTTTATATTTTTTATTAACTAATTTACATTCATCAAATAAATCATGAAAAGCACTTAGAAATTCATCAAAAGTTAAATTTGTATCTAATGTACTGCTTACCTCATCTCTGATAGCCAATAATGCATAGTGAGCAATTTGCTTTATGTTGGTTAGCTCCTCTTCTTTGGATGCACTTGAGTCGTCCCAAGTTGCTTTAAGAGCTTTCTTCTTCTTTGGTTGCTTCTTTTTTGCTTATGGACATTCACTTTTGAAATGTCCTAGCTTCTTACATTCATAGAATATAACTTGTTCTTTATTGGGTTTAAATTTATTTTTAGTGTCATTTTTAAATTTATTCATTTTTATAAATTTTTTGAACTTTTTTGCCAAGAGTGCCAAGTCATCATCATAGTCCTCATCACTTGAATTTTCTTTCAAGTGGTCTTCTTAAGTTCTTAGTGTCATATCCTTCCTATTCTTTGGAAGGTTATTCTCAAACTCTTCATGAGCATTGCAAATCATCTCATAGGTCATTATTGACCCGATAAGTTTTTAAGAGGAAAGTTGTTTAAATCCTTGGCCTCTTGAATAGCCATTACTTTAGGATCCTAACTCTTTAGAAGGGATCTCAATATTTTATTAACAAGTTTAAAGTTCAAAAAATATTTCCAAAAGCTTTTAAACTATTGACGACATCCGTAAAACGGGTGTACATGTCAACAATAGTTTCACTTGGCTTCATCTGAAACAATTCATAAGTATGAAATAAAAGATTTATCTTTGACTCTTTTACTCTATTAGTGCCAAATATCAAAAGTCGTTTTACAAATAGACACTCAATTGAACTTGTTTTTATCAAAAGCGCAAAACAAGGCATTCATAGCCTTAGCATTTAAAGCGAAAGTCTTCTTCTCCAACTCATTTCAATCGCTTATTGGAAGAGAAGACTTTTGAAAACCATTTTCTACAAATTTCCATAACTAAAAATCCAAAAAATTAAAAAAATCCTCATTCAAGTTTTCCAATACGAGTAATCCGTCCCATTGAACATGGGTGGACATATGATTAAATGACCCTCTTGGTTGCCAGCAAATGCTATCTCTCTTGGGTTTCAAATCAAATAAGAGTAACCTTACTCTGA